>JAPYZD010000871.1:0-73518 GCA_030522725.1 Ichneumoninae sp. B BG-2022a
TAATTTTATAAATTAATTATTATTTAAATAATTTTATAAATTAATTATAATTTAAATAATTTTATAAATTAATTATTATTTTCAGAAACAATTGGAAAGGCTTGGAACAAAATATAATTTTAAATTAAAAGTAATTGATTGGGATGAAAATCAAATAATAAGTACAATAACACATAATACAAATTTATTAGTAATCCCCGGTGGCTTTGAAGAAAATACAAATTTTGAAATATCAGATAATTTTGTATTTAAAATAAGTCAAATTTATGTTGCAGCTGGTTATTTGAAAATATTAGGTATTGGGGGTACTCAGTCGGGCACAATGACAAAATTATTTCATCGCATATTTGATTTACCCTTAAAATATTTGGGACTTTTTAACAGAGAATTTGATTTTTTACCGAAAAAATATCATGAGATTTTTTCAACTCTACCAACTGTTAATGAGACTGCTGAATTTATTAGAGAATTAAAACCACAAAGAATGCCTACTACTTTGACTTTACCAAAATCATCTAAATCGAGAATTGAAATGTTATATCCAGAACATAATGGATGGCCATTCAATTCATATTGTCGACCTATTAAAGAAGAGGAAGAAGCAGATAAAACTACTTGTTCAGCAGCAGTTACAGCTGATTTTTTTTTCGGTCATGGTGTTGTATCATGGATAGGGCTTGATTGGCTTGGAGATGTTGAATATGAAGGCTGGGCTAAGGTTTTTGAAAGAGCTATATTAAGTGCAGGTTGTCTCGAAATTCGTAAAAATCAAAGTAAGCACGATTAATATTTATATTTAAAATAATTGTATAATTAATTTCATAATAATAAAAAAAAATATAAATACAATATTCTAATAATATAAAGTTTTATGAATTCATAATTCTATTTATAAAAAATTCAAATAAAAAGAATAAAGTAACTCCTCTATTTTCTTTATACGTAAAAATATATATAAAATTTATATTTTAAAAATTAAAATTTTTTATTTTAAATTTTTTTAAAATTTATTTTTTAAATATTTTTTTTTAGATGGATCTTGTACTCCAATAAATGAAGTGGTTTTGATTTGGGATAAATTTGCAAAAGAAAAACAATCACTTGTGAAAAGTTTGATTGATAAAATAACAGAAAAAAATAAAATAATTGTTGAGAAATTAATTAATTTATTAAAAGGAAGCAAAACTGAAATACCTGAAAATATTGATGAACTTAAAATTAGAACTATTGATCAAAATTCTGAAACGTTACGTGATTTGACGTTAAGACATGCTTTAATGAATCCAATATCTTCATCTATAAATGTAGAAACAGGTGAAAATTCCGGTATATTGCATTATGAAGTTGAAGTTACTGCTCCTAAGAATTTGAAATCACATACTTTATATCCTTCAACTGGTATTCAAGTAATTAATAGATTATGGGATCCATATAGAACATTAATGTTTATGACTCCATTACACAGAAAACTTGAATTTGAACTACCACTGGGACATGTTATAAATATGGGACCTTCTTTAATGTTAGAAGATGATTATTCTACATGTTTTCCATCAGTTATTGTAAGTTATACGTATATATGCAGTTCACTCCGTATTTTTTTCTCATTATTTTTTCCTTAATTTCTAGTTTCTTTGTAGGGGACATTATGTGGACGAAGTTTCGGTATATCTCCACGTTGTCGGGTAAATACATTAATCGAAGGTTATAATACAGAAGGAGGACAATTTCCAATCTGTAATTTAACGGAGGAAGGAAAAATTAAAGAAGATTTCATAACGCAAGAAAGAGAAAATATAAATAAAGGAATGATTGGTCTGTTATCTCATCAAAAAGAAGGATTGCCAATGGCAATATTTATTAACTATCCGGAAATTACTTGGGACGTTTATATTGAAGATAATGTTGGAAAATATAAATCAATAACTAAATCATTTAACAAAATTTGGCAAGATGCAATAAGGTAAGATGATTTTCATCGATTAAAATAGATGGGCTGTTGCGCAAGATGTTAAAGGAGTATGGAGATTAGATGGGACAGTTTGGGCTAAAAAAGATGCGGCTGATGACGTGGGATATTGGGCCAGGAGGTTTCACCGTTACGGACAAATAGCTTTAATAGCTGAATCTGTTGGTATGTGGCAAGAACGTCAAAAGGCAATTGAATGGCTAAAAAATGGTTTGATTAAATTTTTAAGTAGTAACTTTGACAATAAAGGTATCCTTTATGATAATACTTGGGGAGGTATAATTTCATGTGGTTGTGACAGAGATCTGGGTAATAAAGAATGCAGACCAAATATGAGAGTTGGTTTTTCTGATATTCTAGAGGGTAATCGGAAAAAAAGTCAATATAAATCAACGCTTAATCATGAATCTTGGTTATCAAACACATGTCCAAGTTTATTCGATTCAAGTATTGATGCTGGTGCTGGCTTCTACAATGATCATCATGCTCTATGGGGATACATTGTCTTTTCCGCTGCTGTCGTTTCACGAGCAGACCCGAAATTCCCCAACACAAGATTACGAATACAACGTCATGATGGCATTCATAGGCCCAAAATTCATCACGTTATTCTAGCGCTCATACAGGATTACTCAAATCCATTTATGGAAAGTGTCTTTGGGACACACTCGACCCCAAATATTGAGGGAATTTTAACGAGATACTATCCAGGAGCCAGACATAAGGATTGGTGGCGTTTACATTCGTATGGTTCAGGTTTGTACCCCTCAGATCCGTTAGGTCCGAGCCAATACTCACTGAGTGAGGCAGCTTTTGGTTACTGGGCTGCAAGTCTTTATGCAGAAGTAACTCATGATGAATCTCTTAGAAGATGGGAACAACTACTTGCAGGAATGGAAATGCTGAGTGGGAATTTATTGTGGCATGTTAAGGAGTATAGTAAAAATCTGCCTGTACCATTGAGATATTTGGGGGCTATCGGTAAAGTTGCGGAGTTCGGTCTGATGTTTGAAACACCGTTCGGTTCAGAACCTCTTCAGATATTTCACTCACAAGTGCTTCCCCTGACTCTCTTTAGTTTTGAATTGCTGGAACCCAGCTGGTTATTATGGTTGCGCGCTAAATGGCTGGCGGCATGCTCTGGCGACGTTGTTGAATGCAAGAAAAGCGGCACAGACTTGGGTCTTGCACTGGTCAATATATTTATTGAAGATTGGGAGGTAAGAATTCCGCAAAAATTGATGAGAAGAATGAGAAGGTATAGCTTAAATTTAACTTTTGTTAGGCTGCCGCGAACCAAAGTATGTCAAATGGGGGCAGCGCTACTTTTCCGGACATCGAGAAGATTGAGCAAGCAGTAGCAACGATTGCTGGAACCCCATGCTTTCTAGTAAGTGCACTCAAGATCTATTCAGCCGCTTTAGATGGGATCTTATGACTGTGGCATGCATACGTTAAGTAACTCATTATTTTTGAGTGCTGTTGCCTCAACATGGGGAGGTGTACCAGCCGCACTCAGACGAGAAGATGGCAACGGTCGCTTCAGAATAGACTAATAAAAAGATTCGGTTTTTTTTTTTTTTTTGGTACGTCCGACACCGAATTAGGATTTTGTGTCATCAAATTAATTTTATGAAGTGAAAACTTAATTTCTTAATGCTTTATAATGCGGGTGACATGCAACACAATTATTTTTGTTGGCGCCCAATGGTGCTGCATATCTAGGGTGCATGACTCAAATGCTTAAAATTTTTCAATATGGTACCTTGCGGCGGCTTACAACTTCATGAACCTGCCTTACAGCAGTTGGGTGGGTACAATAATGAAGAGGTAGAGTCGAAAGGCTACATAGCTGAAGGTCAACAGCCCTATTGTATCTCCAATGCTCATCGCGATATTAATGTCGAATCTCCCGAATTTTTAGCCCATCGATTACTCGTTGAATTTGGCAAAACAAGAACCAATTATAACTCGCTTGTGCCGCGCATCATTGAAGTCATGACGCTCTATCGCACTTATGGCCCTGCACGCTGTCCAGTGCCAGTTGTTGGGCAGCTTGACGAACTGCTTAACGACGAAGCACTGATGCGCATTGAGCATAGATACCCAAATTCAATCGAGGCAGGTTTTCTTGTGCTATGCACAGAAAGACGCGCATTAAGATCTGGTGGGGGGGGAAAATACTACTTCTTAGACAACACAAATAGATTGGTCGGTTGTCACAAATCAGAGCTCACGCATTATGTTGATAAAGGAGTTCTGAGAGGTCCAGTATTGCTAAAAAATTTGATTTTTGTTTTTATATTGAGGGGGGCTTCTGGCATCGATCCTCGATGCAAGTCGAGCAATCCACAACGTCTCCTTGAATTTTATGAGAACATGGAAAAAGATGGCAAGAGCAATGACGTCCAACGACTTGTTCGCGTCTGGTCCATGGAGATTTTTCCTGAATACGATGCAGGTTTTCCTCATTGCAGCTTGTTGTGGGTTAAGCGCATGAATATTGTGGGACACATATCAAAGTGGCGTAACTCTCAATCTCAAGCACATCAACTTCGAGCCCAAGATTTATACTCTGTTTGTCGGCACCCTATGCAGCCAGCTTCTTATATGCATGGACATGACTTAACCTCGCTCGATGGTTATAGGGACTGTAAGACCCATGATTATCGTATCATATGTGTTTAATACTTCAGCCTTAGCGACTCTATCATTAGAGGAGATGTTTTCCGGCACTCATAAGCGACGAAGAATTCCAGAAACTGGAATTATTCCTACACTCTCTTCGATGATGACTTATGATCCCTCCTGGCACACTTCTGGTTGTGTAGCTAGAGATGGATCACAAATACCTCGTGCTGATTACTTCGCACATGGTGAATCGAATGAGGTAGAGACTTAGACTGAAATAGTTTCTTGTTGCAGATATATGCCAGTATCACCCCCGCAGACGCTTTATGGGATCCTGCTAGTGTTCAAGCGATATATACTGGATTTGTAGACTTTGCGAATGCGCTTCATAAGATTGATATTCTTGATTGGAGCGTTCATATTATTGAAAGGTTGTGACACAACACGCAAGTAATAATAATTCTGCAGACTAAGCCAGCCTATACTTGGTGCTGCAATGCAATTGATTTGTTCGACATTCAATTTGAGAAATGAGACGGAATACGATCCCGCAAATGAGAAACCATTACGGTATGATACTCTACGAATTGTGCATGAAATTAAAGACCGGGAGAGTATGATAGAATGTCTCCGAATACTTTTAGCTTGTTTGGTGCAACAACAGCGGCTTGAAATGACGTCATCATCGGCTGAGCAAAGTTCTTCTACCGATACCTCGACAACAGCGGGTGAAGAAGATAAGTGTCATAATATGGGAATGTTAATGGCGTCATCAGCTCAGACGTGCAATTTAGTATCTCCAACACCGCAACCACTACAATATCAAACTATGGGGGGACACATTGAGACTATGAAAACAGAAATAGCTAATATC
Organism: Ichneumoninae sp. B BG-2022a; assembly: GCA_030522725.1. NCBI lineage: Eukaryota > Metazoa > Arthropoda > Insecta > Hymenoptera > Ichneumonidae > Ichneumoninae sp. B BG-2022a. The sequence continues at coordinate 5,475 of JAPYZD010000871.1, forward strand.
AATGAGAGTGCATCCGTAGAACTTAGTGAGGTTATCGGTGAACAGTTCTGGAAGGGATGGGTTACAAGCGGACAACCATCAGAAGCACTTATGGCTCAGCTTCTAGGAGATGGTGATATATACAAAAAGGTTTTACAAGAATTAGATAAACAAAACAGATCTGATACTAAGACAATTCCCTCTTCAAATCCAACATATGACTCTGAAATAATAGAGCTTGATGAATGCTGTGAAATTGATGTACAACAAGAAATCAAAATTGAAAATAAAGAAAATGATATACCAGGTTTAACGCCTTCTTCTCTAGCTCATAGCAGTCTAACTGTATCAATTCATTAATTCTATTGAATTAATAAATTAATTATTATTTAATTATTTTTTATTAACAAATTGAATAAATTTATTTAAACATCTTCAATATCATTTAAAAATGAATAACTTAATATTGATTTTTCTTTTTTCTTAAAATTTTTATAAAAAATGGATAATTTTTTTGGGATATAAAAGGGACATTCTAACATATAGTGATCCTTTATTGATTTTCCAAAGAAAAGGTTTACCTGTAAGACGGACTTTCGAAATGTCTGCACCAACTACAACAATTGTAAATAAAAATGAGAATCCAATGCGAAAGATTCGCATTGAAAAACTTGTATTAAATATATCTGTTGGCGAGGTAATTGTATTTTTAAAAAAAAATTTTTTTTTTTTATTTTACAGTCTGGTGATAGATTAACTAAGGCTGCACGTGTTTTGGAACAGTTGACTGAACAAAAACCTGTATACTCAAAAGGTAAAGTTAACGGTAATTCTTAATTGTTTTTTTAGCACGATTTACGATTCGAAGTTTTGGAATTCGTCGTAATGAAAATATTGCATGTCATGTTACTGTACGTGGGCAAAAGGCAGAACAAATATTGGAAAAGGGTTTGAAAGTAAAAGAATATGAACTTCGTAGAAGAAATTTTTCTAATACCGGCAATTTTGGATTTGGTATAGATGAACATATTGATCTTGGTTTGAAATATGATCCATCTATTGGTATTTATGGGATGGATTTCTATGTTCATTTATCTCGTCCTGGTCGTCGAGTAGCATTAAGAAAAAGACGACAAACACGTATAGGACCTAAACATAAAGTAACACAAGAAGATTCTATGAAATGGTTTCGTGAAAAGTTCGATGGAATTATTCTTAAATAAATTTTTTTTTTTTCGATGAAACAACATGTTGGTCCCTGTCCCGCATGCAGACAAAAAAAGGAAAAAAATTTTTTTTTTTAATTAAAAAAACATCCTCCCAAAATGAAAGTTTTTATTGATATTTTAACCAATGATGAGCTCATTTCTGATTCATACAAGCCTTTACCTCCTTATGAAGATGAATCCTTCTCTGATGTTGCCTTTGAAGTGCAATCAAGAAAAATATTGCGCGGCAATGAAGATTTTGGCATCTCTGCAAATGTAGAAGAAGATGCAGATGAAGGAGCAGTGGGAGAATCAGGAGGCGACGCAGAGCAGGTCATTGATATTGTACACAATTTTGGTTTACAAGAGCAATTTCTTGAAAAAAAGGATTTCTTATTATATATTAAAAAATATATGAAAGAAGTGTGTGATCACTTGGCGGCAAAGAATCCTTCAAGGCTAGGAGCATTCAAAGCTGGCGTTGCAAATTTAATTAAGAAGATTGTCAGTGAATATGGTGACTGTTCAATATACATTGGCAAAGACGCGACTGACGCCTTTGCTGAATTCAAGGCTATGCCAATTGTGGCGCACTATGTTGGCGAAGAGCCGACGCCCCGTTTTATCTATTTTATAGATGCTATGAGAGAGGAAAAATGTTGAAAACTTGTGCTAAAAAACTCTTGTGCATGTTTGAGTCAAACATGTGTAGCTTTTGGGTCATTATTTATCACGGGTCCTGATAATTTTCTGTTCAATCAGTTTTCTTCTTACAAAGGAAGATAACATACAACCGGTTTGAATTATAATAATTCTTTTTTTCTCACGATTCAAAGGACTATGAGCGCAGAGTTAAAAACAAGCGAACCGAATACCACTATTAGTGAAGCGCCAGCTCCCGCGCGAAAAACTGACACTGATGTAATGACGGTATGTGTAATAAAAATTAGTGTTACAACTAAAAATCAGAAATCAAAAGAATCCCCAATGAATGCAGTTAAAAGATTAGAAGTAGCAACAGAAGGTTGCTCGTTGCCCGAAGATCAAAAATCAAACCTGATTTCATTAAAAAATCTTCAGGTATTTATTTTTGGAATACAATTAAATTAGGTCGAACATCTGACTATTGAAGAAGAATATCGTAAAGAATGGAATGAGATGAAGCTTCGATATCTTGCTAAATTTCAACCACTTTATGAGAAAAGACGAAGCATATTACTTGATTCAAAAACAACAGAAGCTTCAGCTGAAGGAACTCCCGCTTCTGGTACAACAGGCTTACCAGAATTTTGGCTTAGAGCAATGCAGAATAATTTGTTGCTTGAAGAAATGATTGAAGATCATGATCTTCCTATTTTGGTGAGAATTTTTTTTTTCAAATCCTTTTTCAGGCAAATCTGGAAGATATCGTTTTTAGTTGGGTTGATCCACAAGAACAAACGGTAATTACTAGTTGTACTCAATTTTTTAGAGTTTTCGACTCGATTTTCATTTTTCACCAAATGAGTATTTCAGTAATAAGGTTTTGTCAAAAACTTATTATCTTGAAAGATCTGATGACGATGATGATGAAAGTGTTCTCACTAAAACTGAAGGCACCGAAATAAATTGGTTTCCTAACAAAAATGTTACACAGAAATTAATCGCTCGAAAACAACGAAATAAAAGTAAGTTTAAATAAATTATATTTTAATCTTAGGGACCAATCAAACTCGAACAGTGACTCAAGCTGTTGATGACAATAGTTTTTTTAATTATTTTCAAAGTCACGGTAATTTTATTTTCAAAAAATTTTTTTTTTCAAGAAATTCCATCTGAGGAGCAACTTGAAACAATGGATGAAGTTGAAGTTAACGAATTAGAAATGATAGTTGAGGCGGAATTTGAAGTTGGTTCAGTTATTCGAGTAAGTGATAATAAACAAAAATACAATACTAGGATAAAATAATACCGCGAGCTGTTGGATGGTATTTGCATATTGAACATGATGAAGAAGCAAGTGAAGGAAGTGGTGAAGAAATGATGCGGCAAGATTTTGAAGATGATGATGATGAGGATGAAGATGATGATGAATAAAAAAAAAATTTTTTTTTTTTATTAAATCTCTTGTTGTGTTGCCAAGGATAATGCATATATACTTTCGACTACTCCTATGAGCCAGTTTAAGATTTCAAGCATTTTTTTCAAACATGAAGTCCATCTAAAACAAAAATATTAAAAAAAAAAAACATACTCTTCACTTCCATTGGCACCTGGAAATAATATGGAATTGTTTCCGATTGTATCCGTTGTAAGTCTGTGTGGATAAATTTTAAAAAAAAAATTACTCATATGGAGGATTTAAACTCCCAATAAATTTTGACATTCGATTTTGCAAAAAATTTGATAATGCTATTAAATCCTGAGAAATAATTTATATCAAACAAAAATTTTACTTTGATGAATCCTATTATTAAAATCATTGCTTCATTCATTTTTTGTCCAATAAAAAATCTTACTAAACTTCCTCCAGTATAATAGAGTTCATATAATGTTTGATCACTCTAAAAACAAATTTTTTTAATTTTTTTTTTCATTACTCTCTTTTGAATTATAGTTAGACTTCCTCGTGGAATAATTTTATATTCTTTCAATATTGTTAATATTGGTCGTGCAATTATTTCGACCTCAAACTCTTTTTCTATCAAACTATTCTTTTCATAATTTTTTGTTTGATCATCAGAATGACTATTACTACTATCTTTTCTTAAAATTTGTATTGTGACTTGAATTAATGCATCAATTAAAAGACCAACATTGCCCCAAGCCGAATTTATTTCGTCCCATTGTATCTATCCCAAAATATAAAAATGGGACAACATACATTATCAGTGGGAATTTTGCCAAGTCTAAGACCATTGATGATTCCATAATTGTTATCTGTCCTTCAAAAAAATTAAAAAAAAAAAATTCACCAAATAAGTATAGTATCATTAATAACATTCCTTCTTCTTAATTGATTTAATTCTGATGTATGATAATACACAGAAGCCTGAAAAAAAAATTATTTTTTTTTTAATTATTTTTTCTCTAACCTCAATCGCTGATAATTTAGAAGATAATTTTATAAATGAAGTTTGTTGTTCCAATACAGTAATTTTTTGTCTTAACTTAAAAAAAAAAAAAAAACTCACTTTATAAAAGTTTTTTTTAAATTTTTATATGTTTTTTGTTGTTCAAATAATTGATTCTTCGAAATTTAAAATTGAAAAAAACATACTCGTAGTTGTTGATTTGTCTTATTTTTTATTATTTTATATTTTGTTATCGTTGATGGGACATCTATAGTTGTATCCCAAAAATCAGGTGAAGGTAAAATTTCTTTTGAATTTAAAAAAATTTCATTTTTATTTTCTAAATCTTTAATTTGGGACTCAATCAAAATTGTAAATAAATTTATACAATTTGCACAATAAATTAAGGCATTTCCTTCATGAAATTTCAAATATTTAATAGATAATGAAATTGAATCAATTGTTGGTAAATTTATATTATCATTATATATTTCTGAATCGGGAGTTATAATATTTAAAGTTTCTGCCTCAGAGGGTACTTTCTCAATAACCCTTTCTGCGTTGGAAAGTACTACTTGAGATTCGGAAGGTGTTGATTGAGATTCGGAAGGTATTGATTGTGAGTCATAAGGTATTGATTGTGATTCGGAAGATATTGTTTGTGAGTCGGGAGATGTTAATTTTTTAAATTCAACTAAATTATTTGATTTGAAATCAATAATATTGATAATCTTGTTACAGTAATTACATTTTATTTTCATTTATATAATGACAACATGCATAAGTTTCTTTAAATTCTAGACATCATCAGATTCTGTCCCAGGACTATCTATCAACTTTTTTTTTTAAAAAAGAATGTCGCCAAAAAAGTTGGAAGAAGAAAATCTTAAAACTCATTTGATAGAAAAAAAAAATGTTACAAAGCATCATACAGAAAAAAAACGGGCTTTGAATCGATTAATTGTACAAGAAGCTGAAAATGATGATAATTCTGTCAGTGCAATGCATCCAACAAAAATGGAACAACTAAAATTATTTCGAGCTGATGCAGTACTTATTAAAGGGAAAAAACAACATGTTACAGTTTGTGTTGCACTCTCAGATGATACCCTTGATGAGGGTAAAATACGTTTAAATAAAGTCGTCAGAAAAAATTTGAGAGTCCGTCTTGGAGGTAAAATTAAATTCATTTAAAAATATATTTAAAAATATATTTTTTTTTCTAGATATTGTTACAATAAATACATGTGGGGATGTCCCATATGGGAAACGTATTCATGTACTTCCTTTGGATGATACTATTGAAGGAATTACAGGAAATTTATTTGATATTTATTTAAAGCCTTATTTTTCTGAAGCTTATAGACCTGTTCATAAAAATGATCTTTTTCTTATAAGAGGTGGATTTCGACCTGTTGAATTTAAGGTATTTAAAATATTTTAAAAAAAAGTTTTTTCATTTTTAATATTTTATTTTTTTAAATTTTTATTTTTCAATTAGGTTGTTGGGGTAGAGCCTGGTGATTTCTGTATAGTAACACCAGAAACACAAATACATTGTGAAGGAGATCCAATTAAAAGAGAAGATGAGGAAAGATTAGATGAAGTTGGATATGATGATATTGGTGGATGTCGTAAACAAATGGGGCAGATTCGAGAAATGATTGAATTACCATTAAGACATCCTACATTATTTCGTACTCTAGGTGTTAAACCACCTAGAGGTGTATTGCTTTATGGACCACCAGGTATGACAAATTTTGAAAAAAAAGTTTTTTAAAACAATTTTTTTTGTTTTCTTAGGATCTGGCAAAACACTTATAGCTCGTGCAGTTGCAAGTGAAACTGGTGCTTTCTTTTTTTTGATAAATGGTCCAGAAGTAATGAGTAAAATGGCAGGAGAAGCTGAGGCAAATTTACGGAGAGCTTTTGAAGAAGCTGAAAAAAATGCACCCGCAATAATATTTATCGATGAAATTGATTCAATAGCTCCTAAAAGAGAAAAAACAAATGGTGAAGTTGAAAGAAGAGTAGTATCACAATTATTAACATTAATGGACGGTTTAAAAGGACGAGGTCAAGTTGTAGTCATGGGCGCAACTAATAGACAAAATTCAATAGATCCTGCATTACGTCGTTTTGGAAGATTTGATAGAGAAATTGATGTTGGTGTTCCAGATGATAATGGACGATTAGAAATTTTACGTATACATACAAGAAATATGAAAGTTCACCCTGATGTTAAATTAGATTTGATTGCTCAAAATACTCATGGTTTTGTTGGTGCTGATCTTGCACAACTGTGTACTGAAGCTGCTTTAATGTGTATCAGAGAAAAAATGGATCTTATTGATTTTGAAGAAGAATCCATAGATGCTGCTGTTTTGGATTCTATGTGTGTCACACAAGAACATTTTAGTGGTGCCATGAGTACTTGTAATCCTTCATCTTTGAGAGAAACTGTTGTTGAAGTTCCTAATGTTAAATGGGATGATATTGGAGGACTTGAAGAAGTTAAAACGTAAGCTAAAAGAAAATTTTAAAAAAATTAATTTTAAATTAATTTAAAAAAATTTTTAAAAAATTAATTTTAAATTAATTTAAAAAAATTTTTTTTTTTTTTTTTTTAGAAACTTGCAAGAAATGATTTTATATCCAATTGATCATCCAGAAAAATTCGAACAATTTGGAATGTCTCCATCAAGAGGTGTTCTATTTTATGGCCCACCTGGATGCGGAAAAACGTTATTAGCCAAAGCAGTTGCATCAGAATGTTCCGCTAATTTTGTCTCTATTAAAGGACCTGAATTACTTACTATGTGGTTTGGAGAATCTGAAGCTAATGTTAGAGAAGTTTTTGATAAGGTTAGATTAATATATTGATTAAGAAAATAGGCTCGAGCAGCTGCACCATGTGTTTTGTTTTTCGATGAACTTGATTCAATTGGAACACAAAGAGGTGGTTCTGTTGGAGATGCAGGTGGTGCAGGTAATTATAAATTTTCCTATGATGAACAAATTAATTAATAATCTTATTTATTTAAGATTGTTTTATGATATTTCTTATGAAATAAAAAGGCGAATCTGAGGACATTTTTTGTTTTAAAATTTTTAAAATAATTCAAAAAAAATTTTTCAATTTTTTTAGGCGACCGTGTGATGAATCAATTGCTAACAGAAATTGATGGTGTTGGTGTAAAAAAAAATTTGTTCTTCATTGGAGCAACCAATAGACCAGAATTACTTGATGAAGCATTATTGCGTCCAGGAAGATTAGATCAGCTTATTTATATACCATTACCAGATTTACCAGCAAGATTAGGAATTCTCAAAGCAACTTTAAGGTAAAACTTTTAATAAAATAATTATTATTATTATTATTATCTTATATTATTTTCGACTATTTTTATTTATTATATTTTATTATTATTTTATATTTATTATTATTATTATTATTATTATTATTATTATTATTATTATTTTATATTTATTATTATTATTATTATTATTATTATTATTTTATATTTATTATTATTATTATTATTATTATTATTATTATTATTATTATTATTTTATATTTATTATTATTATTATTATTATTATTATTATTATTATTATTATTATTATTATTATTATTATTATTTTATATTTATTATTATTATTATTTTATATTTATTATTATTATTATTTTATAATTATTATTATTATTATTATTTTATATTTATTATTTAATTATTATTTCTTTATTTTATTTATCAGGAAATCACCTGTAGCATCTAACGTATCCTTGGATTTCATAGCTCAAAAGTCTGAAGGCTTCTCTGGTGCAGATCTTGCAGAATTATGTCAAAGAGCGGCTAAAGCAGCCATTAGATGGGTAGGTTTTCATAAAAAGAAATAAAAATTTTTCTAGGCTATAGCTGAAGAAGAGCTAAACAAAGAGAGTAGCACTGATACAAAAACTGCCGAAGGCATGGAAGATGATTCTACGCAAGCGGCTTTAACAACTGTTACGGAAATCACGAGAAGACATTTTGAAGAAGCATTCCAAAATGCAAGACGTTCAGTCAGTTCTAATGATCTGGTTAAATATGACAATTTTCGGCGCAAATTCGACCCAATCTATAAGACGATGGATGGACGTGGATTCCATATGGACTGGCCTGATACAACAGGTGTTGTTTCCAAGGTAAGAATCCTATTGATTCACTATAATAACTATCTCTAATTATTATTCATGAAGTAAGAACTGTCATCATGATTTATTGTTACAATATATATACTCAATTCATGATTTCTGATTTCTTTTAGTTTGATCTAACGGAAGACGTCGACGACCTCTATAGTTAATAATTAAGCTCGCACTCATTATAATTTACCGACGATCGATAACAAATACATATATAGATGATGATACACTATTATTTATTATATAATTATTATTATTATTATTAACTAATTGAGGGATGGGAGACAGAAGTTGTAACAATTTAAAAAAAGAATGCGGACAGTCGTTAAGGAAAAATATTATTAAGAAATTAATAATGACTATCATTAATTAAAATGTTAATGACGTAAATTAATTATGTGTGTGGTGCAATATAATAATGCCCTAGCATGCAATCTGACCATGATGATGATGACTGCGTAACGAACGGATCACAATATATGAATTTAACTGTTAGTGTACATCGCCGAGCAAAACCTTAATAGGGCCCAGATCGGCCTCTGCCATACGCAGCGCCGCCTACCGCGCCTGCAGAAGCTGGAGGCATAGCTGTTGAACCGACTCTCCGCAACGGGGCATATGCCGGATGCGCTGTTGCTGATGGGATACCTGCACCAATCAATAATTTATAATGAGAACGCAACATCATATCACGTCACACCTTGAATAAATAATACACATCATTGTAGTTGTAGCTCCTCACCTGATCCTGTGGTGGCGGCGCCGGCAGATGGGCCGATGTCGTAATAACTCACATCACCACCACCACGAGAGGAACCAGCTGCCCCTTGACTTCCGGCAGCTGCTAAACCACCGGATCGCAGAGCGCCGGGACCGTAAGGTGTTTGTTGTTGTGGACTTGGTGACATTGCTGCACCGCCCGCATAATTACCTGACCAACCAGCGTAATATCCTCCATAGCCATCATAGGGACTCCAAGCACCACCGGCGGGTGCACTGCTTCCGTCTCTGTAATCAGACCATGCACCCCCCGGAACTGCATATGAGGTCGGTCCATAAGCACCCCCGCCACCATAACCTCCTCCACTTGCGTACATGGATCCATAGTTACTATTAACGTAGCCACCCGCTGTTGGATAGCCGTAAGCCCCACCGCCATAGGGGTGCACTGGACTCATCCCATAACCACCACTACCACCACCGTAATGAGCAGAATCTGAAGGACCGCCTGCTCCTCCTGCTCCACCACCCGAACCCGCAGGACGGGATTTACCACGTGACAAGCAAGGCTTAACTTCTACCTGATCATTCAATTGAGATTGACTAATGGCTAAACTACTAACTTTGTCTCTTGGCGTGACTAGGTGATTTCTTTGTTGCAAAACTTGTTGACAGATAGATTCATCACGAAATACAACAAAACCAAAACCTCTGGATCTTCCATCCGCTATATATGTATACGTATCAATTAATAATATATTTACAATTACTTACGATAACGCATAATTGTTGCATCTTCCAAAGGACCATATTTCCCAAAATAATTTTCGAGCGCTTCATGACCCAATGCTGGATTAACTCCACCAACAAAAATCTTGCGTTTCAATATAGGACCATCAGTAAATGAATCTTTGAGGTCAGCCTGCCAGATTTTATTATATAATTTTTTTTTTACCTCTGAATAGGGACGTACGGAGGCTTTTCTGCCACCGATTGTGTGCTCTTTTTCAGCAAGTATCTTTGATTTTGAACTTGGTTCAGCCATTGTTACGAAACCGAAACCTCTACTGCGCCCTGTCGCAGAATCACGCATAATTTTAACATCAGCAACTGCGCCAAATTGAGAAAAATGCTGCCTTAGGTTTTCTTCTGTCACTTCGCTATGAAAGCCGCCAACGAAATGTTTCCTACAATAGAGAAGAATAGAGATCAAACAAAACCAGTGCAGCAATAATTATATTGATGTCACACTGGTACTGCTGTGTGAGCTGCGGCACAACTCTGCCAGGCTATGTTATCTTTTTGGCTGCCTCATGAATTCTAGACTTGACTCGAATATATGATGATGATGATGACCGGAACTCATCATCATCATGAACATTATCATTTTAATTATTATTATTATTTCGCCACTACTACGCGCTAATATATCCTATAAGTGACTTGTTCGGGTTGCGGCTAACCAGCAACTGTACCTTTTTTTCTTATGATTGCGCCAAACATAGCAGCAGCAGCATCAACACAGTACGCTTGAAGAACGACCACTCCGCTCCCCCCATCAGCCCATTGTGTGCCGCACGCAGTACCGACAAAGAGTGACACTTACACATCGGCAGCTGGGAAAACAAGAGCAGTCTCAGTTGTTGCAGGGGTTGCAGTAGTAGCAGCAGCGGCACCACCACTATTACCAGAAGTAGCAGCAGCAGCGGTTGAAGAAGAAGATAAAGGACCTCCACCACCGCCTGCATATATGACTATCTGCACAGAGCGAAACAAACAAACCTGCTGCAGTGTTTGCCGTGCTGCTATCACCAGAAGTAGGTTGATTATTAGATTCTTTGGCATCATCACACTTCTCCATTAGCGCTTCTTTTCTTACAGGCAAGGGAGCAAGTTTGTGATTTGCAACAAGTTGGGACGAAAACAAACTTTCTGGCAACGGACCTGGATACGCAGGTCTAGATTTCGCTTTACATAAAAATCATTCGAAATATTCAGACATTTTTTTGTGTCTTAGCATTCTTCTCTGTCGATTCATATAAGGATGGTCGTGTCTGATTATAATTATCAAGCCTGGTATTTTCTGGATCACTCGTAATGAAATAGCGAATCTGGATAATTGCCTTAAAGAAAGAAGTTGTTTTTGTATAAACTTACTTTTACCCATCCTCTTGGCTGACTCTTGTGATATATCTGTATGCCACCAGAAAAATTGATGTTAGGAGATTCTGCAAGCTCCGATAATCGCCAATCAGCAATGCCGACACATTTATTTTTCCTCTTCAATTATAAAGAATAAGTATTTTGACTTACTATGATTCTTTTATGCCAAATTTCAATGCGTAGTCTTGACTCTGGACGGAATCTTCGAAATTCAAAGAAAGCATCGGCTAGCTTTTCATTTCCTCCTAAAAAAGAGCGTTAAAATATTCCCTAAAGTTTTGCATAATTTTCAAAAGTGCTTCACCTGGTATCCATCCTGTCAAAAAGGTTTTATCGTCAACTGTAACAGCCAAACGATGTAATCCCGTATGTTTCAGATCGTAGAGTTTCTGATAAATTTGTCATATTTTATTCTGAAAAATACATACTGAAATTCGGATACTTAAGCATGGTACATTTCGTGCTTCTAAGCACGCGGAAATCTTAGCTCGTAAAATTGAAATATTTAAACTTTCTGTGACCGCCTCCTGCACCAGATACAAACAAGTGATTCATGCTGACTCTTACTTGGAGATTCCATGCATTAGCATACAGCACATCAAGTGCTTGTTGTGCATCTACATTAGCAACCTCCCTGAGAGCATTGACGGCCTCAGTTTGGCTTAAAAAGGGTTCAGATGCCATGGGGACTGCAATCAGTCTGTATATATATCTTCAGGTGTGACGATGCATCGTCAGCTTCATGCACTATAATCAATCTATAAGACACGCTAACTGCATGTTACAATAGGACATTGTCTCTTAATGATGTTTGATTCATATTTATTCTGAATAGTAGCAGTTTATAGTAGTAACAACAGCCGTATATATTGCACCTGTTACATAATGTCAAATATATGTGGTCCAATTAAAAATTGGACGCCTGAGTATCTTAAATTAAGAGCAAACTTGAAAGACAGAAAGAAAAAACGATTCAACTCAAAATCAACAAATGTAACATTAAATGACGGTAAACTATTAAAAAGACAATATGTTTTTAAGAAGATTTATTGAATACTACGGAAAGAAATGGAGAATCAATAGAAATGGCAATAACACTCCCACCAGTATGGGTACGTTTTTTTTTTTTTTCATTTAATTTTTTTTATAAAGGTTGATCTTGTAGATGATGTACAAAGTGATTTAGAACAGGCTAAAGATAAATGTAATTTATTTTAAATAATAAATAATTTATTTAGTATCGACGCTTCAAAAGTCACAACAACAAAGATTGCTAAAAATTTTTGGTGATGCTGAAACATTAAGAGGCTCTGAAAAAGAATCAGAAATTTTACAGTCACAAATAACTCATGTACGTTAGTGATTATTATTAAAATTAAGATTGATAAATAAATCAGGATTTCATATTTTATATATTCAGTTACTCAAAAAATGTGAAGATCGAATTAAACAAATATCTCCTGAACCAGGTATTTATATTTTTTTTTTATTTTTTTTAAGATGCACAATTGTCAATTTCATCAATAAAATTAAGAAAAAATGCACAACAAAGTTTAGCAACTCAATTACAAGGTGTCTTATCATTAATGAGAACACAACAAAAATATTATATAACAGGTATATACTAAAATTTAATTTTTTTTAAAAAATATAAAATATGTTTAGAAATTCTTAAAAAATATTTTTATTATTTTTTAGAGTTACGTAAACAACAAATTGATTTTGATGAAAACAAAATTGAAGAAAATGAAAATTATGAATGTATGCAAGATTTACAAGGACTTGAGGATGTCTTTAATATTAGAAATAAGGTTAATAAAAAAAATTTATAAGGAAAAGTTTCTTAGGAAATAAGTAAAATAATAGAATCATTAGGAGAATTGTATAATGTATATCGTGAATTGAATTTATTAATTATTGATCAAGTATGATATTATAATTTAATTATATTATTAAGGGTACTATACTTGATCGTATTGATTATAATATGGAAGATATATCTTTAAAAACATTTGAAGGAACTAAACATTTAAGAAAAGTAATTTTAATTTTTTAAAAAAATTAAATTCAGGCAGAAAATTATCAAAAAAGTGGTAGAGCTGGAAAAGTGATTCTATTTTTATTAATAATGATACTATTTATGGTCAGTTAAAATTTAAAAAAAAAAAAAAGTTTTTTATTCAATTTTTAGTTCGGTACTTTAATTATAAAATATACATGGTAATGAAAATTTAATTTGAATTATTTCTTCTTTTTTCTTTTTTCCCAATTAATTTTGTAACTTTATGTTCATGTAATATTTTTTTTTGTTTATTTGTTAAAGATGGTTTATTTAATTTTTTTAAATTAAAATTTTTTTCATTTTTATTTAATCCTTTAATTAAATTTTTTTTTTTTTTAATTTCATTTAAAATTTTTTTTTTATTTTCCATATTATTTTCATTAAATGCAGAATTTTTATTAATATTTGAATTTTTATTAATAAAAGTTTTTTTTGTAATCAAAGATTTTTTTGTTTTTTTAAAATTGTTGATTTTATAATTATCATTTTCTGACATTTCACAATTTGAATCAATTATTGATATATTATCATTTTCTTCATCCCATGATATTTTATTTTTGTCTTCTTGATAACTTTCTAAATTAATTAATAAATTATTTTCATTTTGATTTGCTAGTGACTTTTTTTTTATATCATTTATTGATTGTTTATCATTTAAATTATTAATCCAATGTTTTTTCGGTCTCAATGAAATATCTTGTTGATAAGTTTTAATATTATTTATTTTATTTATATCTCTATTTGCTAATCTTAATTCTCTTTCAATATGTTCTTCTTCTAATTTTATTAAAATTTGACTTTCTAAATTATTAATTTTATTTTCCCATTTTTCTATAGATTTATTAGATACAATTCTTTTAGATACTTTTGATTGTGAATCTTTGTTTGCGATTTTAATTATTTTTTTAATCAATATTTTTTCATCTGCTTCATATAAAGTAATAGCAATTCCTTTGTTACCAATTCTAGCAGTTCTACCAACTTGATGAATATAACGTGAGGATTCTGGTGGTACTGACATATTTATAACAACATCAACATTTGCAATATCCAAACCTCTTGCTGCCAATTCACTGCATAATAAAAATCTTATGGAGTTATCATTATGGAATGATTCAAGTGCTTCTAAACGTTTCTCTTGTGGCAAATTCCCATGTAACTCTGCCGCAAGTATACCACAATAATTAAATATTAAAGAACAACGATGAGCACCTTTTTTTGTTCGAAAAAATACAATTGTACGTTTATCTTTAAAAGTTTCAAAACATAAATGCATCATAACTGCTTCCCTTTCTATTGGACGATTTGGATTCTTCACATTCTTTATTGGTACTAGATATTGTATTAAGGATTCTGGTAAACTATGATTAATTGATGCATCTACACGTATTGGTCTTTTTAATGATAATACTGCTAAATCTTTGATTGCTTCAGATAATGTTGCAGAAAATAATAATGTTTGACGTGCTCTATTGCAATGTCTTAATACATTTAAACACTGAAAAATAAATTAATTTTATTTTACGCATCTTTTAGTAATTAATAATACAAAGACGTACCTCATCTTGAAACCCAAGTTCAAGTAATCGATCTGCTTCATCCAGAACAACAATTTCAAGCAATTCAATATGTATACTTGGTGAATTGATTAATAAATCTAAAACCCGTCCTGGTGTTGCTATAACAATATCAGGTCGTGTTTTGAGACTGATTTCTTGAGATTGCTGTGACATACCACCAGTTACTAATACATGTGTTATAGGAGTATATTTAGCCAATGCTATTAACATTTCTAAACATTGAAGCGCCAATTCCTTAAAAAAATTTCATATTTCAAACACTTACTCTAGTAGGTAATAATATTAATGCTTTTGTGGCTGATGCACCTCCAGTAAATCCTTGAACACCTATTTTGCGCCTCTTTCTAACTGCAGGACTTTGTAGTAATCTTTCGAGTATTGGTAATAAGAATGCTGCAGTTTTACCCGAACCTGCAATCAATAATATTTTATTCAAATTTAAGTCACCTGTTTGAGCAGCACCAAGAACATCTCGTCCCTCTAAAGCAAAAGGTATTGCTTCTTTTTGAATTCTTGTTGGACGTTCAAAATGTAATTCAGCTAATGCTTTTAATAATGGTTTACTTAAATTAAGTGCCGACCAATCACTTTTTGAAAAACAATTTTGATCCATTACATTTTGATTATTAGAACTTTTTGAATTGCAATTCTTATTATTCATCAAACTCTTATTATTATTTTTATATGTTTCATCATTTGAGTTTTTGTTATTTTGAGATGTTGTTTGATCACAATCTGATTCGTCATCTAAAATCTCTGGAATATCATCATCGATAATTAAATTTTCGTCAAAATTGATTGCATCGTTATCTTCTACTGAATCGTCATCATTAATCTGATTATAATTAATAATAAATCAGAACTTACCAGACTTAGATTATTATCTTTCATAATTCTAAATCTGTCCCAATTAAGTCTAGGTACAGTACCTAAATGCCGAAAAAAGAGGAGAAAACAAAAGTTCTTGATAAAAATATTGTACAATTGAATAATCATGATCATATACAGAGAGGTATACGCATTAATAATAATACAGAAACAACTACTGCTGTACCATTAGCAGATGTTTTTAGTAAATTTAGAAATTTTAAAAAAAATTCGAATTATAATTCTATATCAAATTCTTTAAATGAATCTAATAATAATAATAATAATGATGTATTTTTATTATTAAAAAAAATGACCAAAAGAAATGAGACTACTCGTTTAAAAGCTCACGATGAATTTACAGAATATTTAAAGTAATATTTTTTTTTTTAAATTTTTTATTTTCAGATCAGATATCTCATCAGAAAATTATTTGTCATGGTTTTCTGAGTTTTGTCGTATATATAACACATATATATTAATTGATTCAGAACGAAAAGCGCGTTTACAATTAAATATAAATTTAAAATTAATTATTTTAAAAATTAAAAATAAAATAAAGCCTTATTTACGAACTATATTTCCATATTTATTATTTTCAACATCTGATAATTATTTTCCTGTAAAAGAAGCTGCAGAAAATACTTTAAAATTACTATGTCCCAATAATCAAAAATTATTTCAAATTTTAGAATATACAAGGTAATCAGAAAAAAAAATTTTTTAATTTTTTCTAATCTTTTTAGGGAATGTATAATAGCAGAATTAATTAGATTATTAAGTTATAAAGAAGAAATTATTTTTCAAGAAATTTATGGAGAATCATATCAATCAATACCTAAAGGTCTCAGAGAAGAACGTTCAGATGGTGTAAGTTTTCGAGAAAGAAAAAATTTTTTTATTAGATTATTTCAGCAATGTTAAAAACAATTACTCGTATAATATCAATTATTGATCCATTAAAATTTGAAGAATGGAATGAAGATTTTAAATCTTTTTTTATATTGAACTCAGAATGTTATTTATTAAAATTTATTAAAAAAGATTTTAGGTCGGGAGTTCAAATATCCGCTTGTATTTCATTATCTCATATTATCGATGTTTATTATAAATTAAATCAAGCTTTACCAATTGTTGATACAACATTAAATGATTTATCTCGTACTTGTTTACAAATATTTTCAAATAATGATGTTGATGTAAGAAACATTAAAATTTTTTTTTTATTTTCTTAGATGTATGGTTTTAAACTTTGTATATCATTTCTTAAATTATATCCAGATCAATTTTCAAAAACTAATGTAAGTATTATTAATTTTTCATCTTATTAAGCCTGACAAATATTTATATCCTTCATTATTAAAATACATTCAATTGAAAGCAATTTATAATCAAGAATTCACAACAGATTTATTAACATTAATTTCTGTAATTCCAAAAAATGATTTAATTAATAAAATTGAAGGACAAAATTTTGTTTTACAATTATTTTCATATATTTTATTATCTATAAATAATTTAACTCCCGGTTCAAATATTTCGGAAATATTTTTAATTTATTTTCAGTATTTAATATTCTTAATAGATAAAAGATTTGATCAAACAATTCATCAGAATCTAATAACTAATTTGTATCAAAATTATTTCTGGATACCATTTGAATTAATTCTCAGTTTTATAAATTCGAATTGTGATTATAAATTATCAAAATTCAAAAAAGTACTAATAACAGATTCTGAAATAATTAAATTTAATTTAAAATGTATAAGTAAAGATATATTTAAAATTTTAAATTGGTCATTAAAAAAAATTAAAAATTTTGAAAATTTAAAAAATTTATTAGAAAATACATTTAAAAAATTAATAAAAAATTGGGAAAATAATATAAATAATATGAATAAATTTTTTGAATTAATCAATGAATTAGATGATGTAAAAGAAATTAATAATATATTAGAATATATAACAAATTTAATTTATTTAAATTTATTTGATATTTTAAAAATTAATTTACATAATAAAGAATTATTATTAATAATATTAAATATAATAAATAACTTTTTATCGATGTGTGAAATAAAAAAATCATGGTGTAATATAAATATAAATAAATCATTAGATTATTTAAAATTAACTTTCTTAGAAAATAATTGCTTACCCATTTTAAAATTATATATTCAAGAAATTTATAATGATAATAATAATTTTGATTTAAATATTTTAAATTATATTATAACATGTTTATTTGATACATTATGGAATTATAATCAAAATAATAAAAATGATGATAATAAAATTGAGACTAATAATTATGGTGGTAATGAAATTATTGATAATAATAATTATAATAATGAATGGTTTAATTTACATACTAAAATATGTATGGTAAGTCAAAAAAAAATTTTTTTTTTTATTTTTTTTTTTTTATTTTTTTTTTTAATTTTTTTTTTTAGATATTAATGAATTGCTATGATATAGAAGAAAAGAATTATTATCCAACAAATGAATCTATAAATTTAATTTTGAATATTATAAAATGTAATATTACAAAAGAACAAGAAATCATAATGTTTGGATTAAATATATTAAATAAACATAAAATGATATGCTCAATCGAAGCAGCTTATTATATTAAGTTACTTAATTATGAAAATTTAAAAATTGTAGATTTTAAAAATTTTTATAATATAAGAATTAAATATTTTGAATCCTTTAATTCATTACTTAGTGATTTAATTACAAATAAAATTGTAAATAAAGAATTATTAATTATTTTAATAACATCTTTAATATCATTAAATTATGAAAATTTAAAAAAAAATAATTTAATATATGAAATTAATTTTATTTGTTATTCATTTAAAATAATTCTAAAAGATTTAAATAATTTAATAAAATTGGAAGATAATCAAATTGAAAAAATTTCAGATTTTATTTTTTTTGCTATTTATAAAGAATTATATAATAAAGAATTAATTACAGATTTATATTTATATTTAAATATATCTAATAAATATTTGTCAAAAAAAATAATGTCAAATCATTTTGAAATAATATTAGAAAATAAAACAAATTATTTAGAAAATAAAACAAATCATAAAGGATGGGAAAATATTATAATTGAATTAATAAATAATAATAATAATAATAATTATTATCCTTTATTAGAATTAAATATAAATTTTTGGGATTTATTTTATTTATATTCTAATAAAAAAGATAATTTTTTAAATTATTTTTTAACAGAAAAAAAATATATATTAAGCTATAATTTATTAGATATATATTTAATTTTAAAAAATAATAAACAAATAATTAATAATAATATTATTAATTATGATGATAATTCAGAAGATATAATTTCATTAAGTATTTTATTTATTATAATTATATGGATTAGTAAAATAATAATTTATGAAAATAAAATTAAATTAAATAATAATTATTTAATTGAAGGACTTTCATTTATAATTTTACCTCAATTCATTAAAGAATGTCCCAAAAATGGATTAAAATTAATTTTAAAATTTATATTTAATTATTTAAAAAATAATTTTAAAGAAGATATAATTATAACTGAATTATTATTTGAATTATTAACATTAATTTATATAAAATATAATGAAGATAAGAATTTAGTTATTGATTTTTATTTAAAAGAATGTTTAATTAATTATAATTTTATTACTGATATTTGTTCATTAACATTATCCGATAATAAAAATTCAGATTTTTATGTTTATACTTTTTTAGTAAGTTTTTTTATGAAATTTTTTTTTTAAATTTTTTTTTAAATTTTTTATTTTGTTTATTTTTTTTTTAGATTTTATTAAAATGGTTAAAAACAAGTGATTATAATTTTGAGAATGCAGAACTTATAATTAAAAATAATATAATATTATTATTAAATAAAATTAAAAATAATAAAAATAATATATTATTATTAAAAGATTTAAGAAATCAATTATTAATAAATTATTATTTAAAACAATTTATAAATGAAGAAGAATCTAATGAAATTATTATTGAAAATATTATAAATTTATTATCAGATAATATAATTGATTATAATTTAAATGAAATTTGTTTGTTATGGTTAATATCAAATAAATCATTAGATGAAGAAATTATTATCAAAATTGAAAATATTATTAAAAATATTTTTAATGAATGTATTTTATCTCTAAATTATAATAATATATCATTTTATTATTTACTTGATAATATTAATTTATTATTCAATAAATTAAATAATAATAATAATTCAATTTTATCAATAATTGAAGTTATAATTAATTTTATAATTATAAAAAGAAATAATATAAATCAACGATGGTTTTTTATTTGTAAAAAGTTCTTTAATTTAATCAAAAATTTTTCTTATAAATTAATTGATAATACAGAAATTATGTTTATAGCATTTCTTTTATCAAGAGCTATTATTGAATGTCCCAATTTTAGGGTAAGGAATTTTAAAAAAAATTTTTCTTTCTTAAAATTATTTTCTGGTTTTTTTTTTTTTTTTAATCGTTTTTTTTTTTATTTTAAAAATTGTTTTTTTTTTCTTAATTTTTTTTTTGTCAGACGGAATTATTTCGTATATTATATGAATTAAATGCACCATGGTTTAAAATTATATTCCCATATATAAGACATAATAATTCAAAGCCTATTTTATTGGGACTATCATTTGAAAATAATATAAATGATTTATTTTATGAGATACAACAATCATTAATTGATTCGAAAGACACAATTGATAATAATTTAATAAAAGAGAAATATCAAATTTACAATAAATGCCTAAATTTATTTGTCGGTGAATATTTAGGAAATGTTATAATTAAAACAACAGATGTATTTAATTTATTATTAAAAAATTTTTTAAATAATAAATTTTATTTTGAACTTGATAATGTACAATTATTATTATCATGTTGGACATTAATCTTAGAAAAAATATCTCAATCGTATAATAATGGTATTTTAAATATAAATCCAAATTTAATTCAAAATTATAATAATTTAAATAAATTTATAAATAATCTTAATTTAAATATTTATAATCCTGTTTTACCATCTAATTGGGAAATTCAAAATATAGATATTTATGATATTAATCAAGATGGTATTTTAAAAAGTTTAATAGATTTATTATATTTAATAATTATCACAATTCCTATCAATAATAATAATAATAATAATAATAATAATTGATAATAATATAATTAAAAAAATACCAGCAGTTTTAAAATCAAGAGATTTATTTGCTTGGAAAATTTTTGAAATATTAAATTATAAAAATGTAGAAAATGAAAATATTGATATTTGGGGAACTACAGATGATTGGATTGATATAATTGTGTCAGATTCAACAATCTCATTAAAAAATAATTCATTATTAAAATTTCCAGCAACATCAGAATCTCTATTAATATCTACATCAAGATTATTATTAATTTTATCAGAATTATTTCCTGTAACTTTAAGATCATCCTTAGAAAATAGTTATTGGTTAATTAATAAACAAATAAATAAAATTGAGAATTTTTTTTATGGAATTATTAACCCAAGATTAATGTTATATTTTATTCCTAAAATACAAGCAGCATTAATTAGTGAAAATCAAAATGATGATATTATTAAAATACCTATAATGAGATTTGATAAACATTTAAAAAAACTTAAACTTAAATTTGCATCTGATTGCCAGGAAATATTCATTGATATTAATATTGATTTTCCAAATACATTTCCTTTACGTTGTCCCACATTTTGTTATGAAACCTCATCTGGTATCCCAAAACAAAAGTTAGACCGTTGGATTTTTCAGCTCAGACAAACGGTTTTAGGCGGAAGAGTAGCTGCTTCTGCAAATCAAACACAAGATCTTCTAGTGGAAAAAAAAACATCCAATGATAATGACCATGATAATAATAACAGTTGGTATATATCACAAGAGCAACCTATTACTGAAGAAGATGAAGAGTCTTGTAAATATGGGTCGTGGATCTTTGAACATGAGAGTATTTTGAGTGCTCTCGTTGCATTTAAACAAAAATTTAAAGATTTTGTATCGAGATTGACAGAATGTGCTATATGCTATAGTATAGTGCATGCCAAAACTCGAAATCTTCCAAAACGTAAATGCAAATTTTGCAAACATGAATTTCATGTTGAATGTCTTCAAAGGTAAATCCTACTTAATTTACAAATTTTCGTTTTAGATGGTTTGAGAAATCAAAAACAACCAAGTGCACTCTATGTCTTAATGATTTTGCATAAAAAAGGTTACCATAAGTTCGTAAAGTCGGATAGCAAATGATTCAATAAATTAAAAAATTATTTTTGAGCGGCATCAAAAAATGGCAATTCTGTATCAACGTGCGGCGCAGTTGCCAAGTAATATAAACTTTTAGTACAAACTAATCGTTAGCAATATTTGTACAAAATGATGACTATTGGAGGATCACCCCCCCAAAGGTATAGGGCTTGGCGTATTTGTTGGTAGTACAGGTGGAACATTTCCAACTACTTCTGTAAGCAATTTAAGTAACAAGATAAGTATCATTTCAGGATTTCTTTCAGAACTATCAATTGCGCCAGGCTCTTCGGAATCTTTTATTAAAAATGAGTCTAAACCGTCTAATGTATCATAGGTTTGGAATTCTGAGACGCCTTGTTTTTTAAATTCACTTTTCTCAGCATTATAACTTGCAACCTCGCTATCTTCTTCAATATCATCTTTGAATTCCTCACGAATTATATCTTTAAACTCTTCTTCTTTAATTTCTTGCAATGATCTTAAGCGTTGCTGCTGCTTTGAGAATGCATCAGGCACTATCACAATCAAAATAACGAGAACGCAAATAAATTTCATCTTGCAAGAGCGTTACAAATGTATTGATGTGAGATGCAACTCGCGACTTAATGGTGTCTCTGTAAAGAAGACACACTCAATCGAGACCTGCATGTTTCAATGAAAGACCGGCACGATTGCATGTAACTTTGCGGCCAGCATCTTTTCTAGAAAATCTGCCGTAACTTTGCCAGAAAGTCTGCAGCAATATTGTTTAAGAATCTACCGCAACTTTGCCAAAGATTTTGCGGCAACTTTGCTTAAATTTTTATCGCAACTTTGCAAAAAATTCTGTAATAACATTGCTAGATAATCTGTTGCAACTTTTCTAGAAACATTATCGCAACTTTGTTGAAAGCACTGCGGCATTTTTGTTGTAAGAATTTCTGCCGAAATCGTGGCTTTACATAAAGTCAAATGTAAAGTTATGAAATTTATCGTATAATTCAATCCTAAACATTATTCCTTTGTTTTCGTTACGTACAAAATTCTAATATTGACAATAGTTGATGTATGATTTTTTTAAAATTTATGAAGATTCAATTTTGTCTAAATTTATCACAGTTTTACGTTTGCGCTCTGCTGCTTGTTGTAATGCTTCATATCTTGATAACGCAGCACGAACAGCTTCCAGTAAAGGAGCACATAATGCTCTAGGATTTATAAATGAAGCATGCCGACCAGTAGACGGTTGATCCTAATCATATAGATACAAAGCAAAGTATTACCATAAAGGATCGTATCTCTTGCATGACATTATTTAAAGCTGTAACAAGTTTTTGTTGCAAATCTTTCTGTTGAAATTTTAACATTTTTTTAAGTTCATTACTTGGTGAATCCCTGAGCGCCAGAAATGTTGCAAGACTTCTCGCACTCGCAATTGTAAACTTGTTATCTTGCTGATCAATTCTTCAACTTCAGACGTAGCTAAGTATTCAGCCACTAAATCGTATACATATAAAAAGCAATCTTACACTTAACGGCATCTTGAGATTGTAAACGTGTTTGTATGAGCCGGGTGTTCAAAAGAAAAAGAAATCGAAAATCTTGTTTGGACATCAACGCCTGAGTATGTATTATATATAAAATCTAACACCTACACACAGCATACAGTAGAACTCGTATTCTTAATAGTATGAAGACGAGCAATTAGTTGATCTCGTATACTTATGAGTGTTTCTTGTTTTAATTCTGTTGAAGATGGTCGGGCTTTTCTTAGGGATAATTCAAGTGGTATAACAGTTTGTATAGGATTATTCTGTCCATATTTAATTAGAAAAAATGAACCTACTTGCAAATCTTCAAGGACTAATTCTTTTTGAAGTGATTTTAAATCTGCCTCTTCTTCATCTATGAAAATTATACATACACAAATATTTGAACCTGATATTTTTGTATTTTGATGTATTTGATGTATAACACCAAGTGAATGTCTGTTAAATCTTTCAACTAAAGTACGTTGAGTTGATTTTTTTTTTTCCTTTTGACTCAATTCTCCTACAAGACTCCCTCCTCCTAAAGTTGAACCAAAACCTATTTGAAAAATAAAATATAGCTTATGCAAACCTGGACGTGAGAAACCATCAACAGCAACTAAATCTATTGCCCTTGAAACTGTCTTTTGAACATCAACAGATGTAGGTACCTATATCAATCAATCAACAACAACAACAACAACAACAAAATTAGTCAGAATAATTAAAATAATAACAACAACAGCAACAATAATAACATTAATTACAGTAACATACATAATGATAATAGTGTTAAGAATAATATGGAAAATAAGAATGATAATCATAATAAGTATCATATGAAAAACAAGAATCAGAAAAATAAGATTAATAAGAAAAATAAGATAAATAATAACCTTACTTTGAATAAAGCATCTGGATCAAAATCCTTAAATACATAACTATTTGTACCAGGAGGTATAGGCTGTCCTGTCATTTGAAAATAATAACGACTTCTAAAAAATCTGCTCCAAAATTCTTCTGATGTTATTTTAATTGGGACTAATGTCTCAAATAGTTGTGCTATAGGCGGGTGTTCAATTATTATTTGTGCTATTTGTTCTTCCGTAGGACAAGGCTCAGCTATGATAATATATTAAGAAAGAGCCTTTTAAGTTTACCTGGTTTATTAGGCTTCCCAGGAGGTTGCTGTGATTGACGAAGTGGTGGTGGTACCATCAAAAAAGGCTTTTCATTATGAATAATTTGAGATTGAGCTGCTATCAATTCTAAAGAGTGTTCAGCCCAAAATTGTTCAGGTGTAATATGATCTTTAAGAACCAAATACTTTTAAGAAACAATTTTAATGTTACAAAAACATTACCTCATATGCAGCTTTGAGTTCCGCATCTTCTTGAAGCAATCGTTGTTGATCTTCTACATTATTTTGTTGCTGTTGACGTTGACCGGTGGCTTCAACTTCTTTTTCTACAGCGGCAACTGGTGAGACATTAATTGTCGATGCGTTTTGATAAGATGTTGTAAATAATGTGAGAAATGCATTAAGAATATCCAAACGCGGTTCTTTGTCCTTAAATGATAACGTTATTTCTCCATGTTCACTGAAACGAAGTTGCAACATAGGTTGTTTCGGATGCTGTCTGTGAGCAAGGAAATTCACTAATAAAAATGAAGCATCATCTATTTTGCTTGTATCAGCTGATTTGTAATGAAGCTGTCCTGATGAAATCGAAAGGTTTCCAGGATATTCGTCTTTGCCTATTCGACGAAAGCATGGAAAAAACTCCTCCATTAATCAGGCATGCCGATACTGCATGCACACCACAAGTGCATGAGGTGGAGTTGCACTTTTCAGGTACCACCTAAGTGATGCAAGAATTTGTATTTTCCCATTAAAAAATGTCGCGATCACGATTCAAATTCTATTTATGATTGCAGAAAAAAATCCTACTCGCATGCGTAAATTGTCTTTTCTCGAAGATCAAGAATATCGAAGACAAAGAGATGAAGAGGCAGCGGAATCAAAAGAACAAATATATAGTCCAACTCTCATTGATTACATTATATTTGGTTACTTCTGTCTAAATTGTTTCCTGCTATGTGGACCATTTCTAAACTCTAATGCTGCAATCAAAATCTGGAAAAGTAGTGACACTTTTGTGAGCGAATGCTCAATCAGAGAAGATGACGACACAGAAGTTTCATTTTGGTGCCCTCAACAGGCAGAAAGTGCTAGAGTTGCTCTTATATTATTTCAGTCCGCCGCTGCAGCTGCAAATCTGATGGGGGGTGTTTTAGTAGATACATTTTCGGCGGCAATGTGCATGCTCATTGCGCACTTGATGTTTGCGGGTGGTTCATACTTTTTGCAATCATCAGGCACCCGTGGTATATACGCGGCATGCGCATTACAAGGTGCAGCGGGAGAGCTTCTCATAAACTCAGTTCTACCTATGTGTGGGCTCTTTGGCGACAAGCAACACATAATGCTAACGATCTTAACCTCTTTTAGTGATCTGTCAGTTCTCGTCCTTCCGATCGTTTATACATTTCTAGCACCATTGTCAGATACAGCAATGAAGCACGAGATTTTCTATCAAGCACTGCATCAAGTTTATTTCTATATTGCGATGGGCGCCGCCATAATAGGGACATTTCTGTTGCCCATTGATGATGACGGCAATCTTGTGGGTACTGGTTCTTCTGTGATGGCCACTGCTAGTAGCTTTAAATCTATAAATGTGAAGCCTCGAGGATCATTATTGCGTTCTCGTTTCAATACAATTAATCACGAAGAAGAAGAAGACGAAGAATTAAAGGAAGGAGACGATGAAGAGTTAAGCCAACTTTTAAATCAAAATTCCGAAAATTATAAAAAGAAAAGAAATTATTGTTTCGGCCGGGAGCCTAGATCGCTTTGGAATTTATCTACAAGGATGCAACTTAAGACGCCTCAGTTTTTTATTGCACTTTTAATGTTCTGCTTTTCGACTCTTCGCAATTCATTTTATCTCAACAATAATCAACAGCTTCTAGAGGCGGCAGGTGATGACGGACACATGACTACAGTAAGTTCAAAAATCAATTTTTCAAAAATCTTTAGAATTTTATGTGGTTGCTTGGATTATCAAGTCTCTGTACTCCCGTCTCATGGTTTATTAATGATAATTTTTCAAATATTTTTTGCCTTTTTCTCTTTACCGGAGTTTCCTTATCTGTAAATATTCTTTCAACCTTGAATAATTTAAAAATTCAATGGCTGACTTTAATTTTTTTCGTCTTCGCAAGATCCTTAACATTTTCAACAATCTTAACATATTTAGCTGGCTGTTTCGGATTCAAGCGTTTTCCAATAATGACAGTAATTATAGGATTTCTGGGTGGATCTTTCAATTTTTGTAATCTTCTAATTGACGACTATGTAAAAAATCATTTACAAGGAGATTATGTTACAGTTAATAATTCACTTATGATTGGGCTAGGTATTATATCAATCGGGTGTGTATTGATTCACATATTATTTCCTACAATTAATGATTCATCTGAATTCACCTCTATGAGAGGATTTAGTAGTCTTCAATATTATCAATCAGATAATGAAAGTGAGTATGATGAAGATTATAATAAAAATTAATATTTGAATTTTGATTTATTCATATACTCAAAAATGGGGGAATTTCAAATCAAAATTCTTTGACATAGTTACAATTTTAAAATGAAATATTTTTTTTATAAAATTTTCGATTTATTTTAATAAAATTTTTAAAAAATTTAAAATTTTAAAAAAATAATTTTAAAATAAATAAAATAATAATTTAATTTTTTTTGAAAGTTTATAAAAAAATTGATAACTTTAATATATAAATACGACATAACAAATAAAAAACCTCAATTAAAAAAAAATTATAAAAAAATTATTGAAAATTTTTAAACATTATCATTAAATCATTTAAACCTAATTTTGTTGATTGAGAAGATGTTAGAAGTTCTTCTTGTCCCAAAACCCCTCTTTAAAAAAATTAAATTGGAGTTTACTTACGATGCATGAAATTGTTTTAATTCTTGTAATTCAAGAATTCTTTCTTCAACTGTACGCTACAATTTTTTTTTTTTTTTTTTGATAAGTACCTCAGCAATGATACGATATACTTCAACATCACTTAATTGTCCAATTCTATGAATACGTTGCATAGCTTGTTCTTCAACAGCAGGATTCCACCATGGATCCATTACGTAACAACGAGATGCAGTTATTAAATTCAATCCAATACCACCAGCTCTTAATGAAACTAATAATATAGATCCTTTATATGATGAAAACCATTCTATAGTCATACGTCTTTGTTGTAATGTTAAAGATCCATCAAAAATTTTGTTTGGAATCTTGAAAAAAAAAAAAAATTTTTTTTTTTAAATTACTTTTAAATGATTTAATAAAATTTCAATTATTTTCAATAATGTTGTCCATTGTGAAAATACAACAGCACTTCTTTTTTCCTACAAAAAATAATTTTTTAATTTTTTTTTTAAATTTTTTTTTAAAACGAACTAATTCTTTTAATTTAGAAGAATAACGAAATTCTCCTTTATCATTAAAAACATTATCAAGAACCTTTTTAGCAACTTTTGTAGCTCCCGGCATAGCAACAATTGTCGTTTTTGTAAATATTGTTCTACAAATGGGACATGGAAATCCCGATGTTTTTGAATCTGATTTTTCAATTCTAATTGCAGCTGAGGATTTTAATGCTGCTAAAGCACAACTTCGACATAGTAAATGACAACAAGGAGTTAAAACAGGATCATCTCTATCAGAATTATAAAAAAAAAAAAAAAAAACATACGATATTTCAAAACATATAGGACATTCTTGTGTAGGTATATCATTTTTTATATTTTCTAATTGTTTATGAACATAAGAATGAGATAAATTTTTCTCTAAATTTTGAGTTTTAAATTTGTTTGTCCATGTTGATGTTGTACCAATTGTTTGAAGCACTTTTGTAGCTGATCTGAAAAAAATTAAAAGAAAATTTTAAAAAAATTAAAAGAAAATTTAAAAAAAATTTTATTTTACCCGGAATAGACTAATAATGGATAACATGCAGCTTGACGTAATCTTAATATAAGTTCAAGAACATGAGTGTAATTTTTAAAAACCATTCCTGCTTGAACTAGTTCATCAAATTCTGTAGCAGCTCGTGCATAAATTGCATCATAAAAATCACGTTCATCAGATGTCTGTAAAAATAAATATAATAAATAACTTACTAATTCTAATTTTAATATAAATTCTTTTTTAATGGGTAATACAACTATAGGACGTCCCAATTCATCTTGCATATCTTTAGTTCTTCTTAATAAAATTGGTTTCATAACCGCTCTAACAGCAGTCAATATTTGTTTAATATTTTCTGGATGTTTTTGTAGTGGTATAACAACCATTTTATTCCACCAAACCTTATAAATATTATAAATCTTTTAAAAAAAATTACCCATTGACCCCATGGTTCTATTTTTAAAAAACTCAAATATGAAAATAAATCTTCAACAGAATTTTGAATTGGCGTTCCAGTTAAACACCATCTGAAACATCCTTTAATAGAACATACAGCTTTGCATGTTTTTGTATTATGTGACTTTATTAAATGTGCTTCATCTAATATTATTCTACGCCAATAAATTAAATCAAGGGGTGAGGCTAAAAGAATTTCATAATTAAAAATCAATTTTCTTATAAAATGTTTTTTTTAAATTAATTATTTCTTAAACATACAATTTATTTCGGATGCTACTGTCCCATAAGTAGTTAAAACAATATCTGCTTGAGTTAAGCTTAAAGCATCCTTTAGACGGTCACTTCCATAATAATCGATAATTACAGAAATTCTAAGAAGAAAAATTTTTTTTTTAAAAATTACCCTTGTAACAATAATTTATTTAATTCAGATCTCCATTGGGACAATAATGAAAGCGGTAAAATAATTAATGTCCCACCAAGCATATTTTTATCTTTGGGAACATTTTTCATATAAGTTGATAAATTAATATGTCTTTTAATAGATGATGAAAATGTACTTTTTCTTTGTGTTATTAAGAATTCACTAAAATTAATATCTTTCCCAAATTTATTCTAAAAATTATAAAAAAAAAAAAATTTCTCACAAATTCAATAAATTTTTTTTCTTCTTTAATTGTTGGACATAATTCAAATGATAACAAAGCAATTGTTTGTACTGTTTTACCCAATCCCATTTCATCAGCTAGAATACCTCCCATACAATTTGGAACAGCATTCGGAAATCTTAATGACAATTCACCACTGGTTCTATTAAAATAGAAATATTCATTATTATTATTTTTTTTTTTTTTTTCATTATTGTCTTCAATATTATCATTTTCGTTAATTTTATCATTTTCGTTAATATTATCATTTTCGTCAATACAATCATAATTGTTTGATTGTTGTTTCTTAAACTCATCCCACATAGGATGAAGGGTTTGAGTAGATTCTAATATATTAATTTTTCTTCTAAAATAACATACCATTATTATTAAGTTGATGTTCTTGCTCTTGCATCCAAGCAACTCCCTGTAATTGATATGGACGTAATGTACCAGTGAATATACGACTATCAGGTGGAACTCTGATTATAACATTTTTATTTAATTTTTTTATTTACATGTCTTTTTCTTTTAATATATCACTCGAATGATTACCCAAAACTTCTTCAGTTTTGCCATTGTCTTCACATGTGTCTTCCTCTAATTCCTCTTCTTCTTCTTCTTCTTCATTACTTTCTGCATTAGTTTCTGTTGAAATTGTTTCCCCAATAGAACTATCTGTTGATGCTTCCGTCCAAAATAAGGATGATCGATTTGGGAGAAGATTAAGTGCATTGAAAAAAAGATAACTCCAACAATCTCTTAAAGAAGATTGCGCATTTGGTGCACTGAATTATATTCTACGAAAACTCAAAATAATCTTACAGTGATGTTATAGGTGTTGGCGGATCAAAAGCAATTGGTTTCAACCATACAAAAATCATTATTGGAATAGAGGTACCAATTTCTATTACTTTTGAAAAGTCGGGTGCCAGACACATTGATACCTTAAAAAAAAAATTTTTTCTTTTCAAGACTTGCTTGAATGAATTCTCCCATTATTAACGGTCCAAGCATTGATCCAACAGATTGTGAAAGTCGTCCCAAATATCTTTCTTCCAATAAGACTTGAGCAGTAGAATTTTCACCCAGTAAATCTGATTTATTACCACGTCTTTGGCGTAAAGGTGGAGCTACAAGTTGCAGGCATACGGATTTACCACTTTGTATCATGTCTGATGTGCATTTAATACTTGATGTTAAATCAGTTATAAAATTTCCTAAATACCAATATTTTTCATCTAATTTTGGGACATTTGATGTTGGAATTGAAGGTAAATTAGATAAAGATTTTTGTGATATGGAATTCGAATTTAATTTTGTTTCGATATTAGCCCACGGACCGTTTTTAAATTTCTTAAAATAAACTTATTTTTTAATATTTACCTTGTATGCTTCATCTAGATCACCATTTGATTTTAATAAATATGTTAATAAAGCTTCATCTGTAATACGGGATTTTGTTAATTCTCTTAATTTTAAAATTAAATTATTTTTTTCATTTATTTCCATATTTTGGGACATTAACTTTTTTTTTGCACAATAGGTCTATATGCCTTTTCCAGTCATAAGAATTTTGGAAAATTTTTTTCTAAATTTATTTTCAATACATATTTGATAATAGCTTAATTATTAGAGTACCTCTATATTTTTACTTCTTTGATTGAAATTTATTTTTAATATAATTAATTATATATTTTAATTTTTAAAAAATATTTCTAAAAAAAATATTATTTTAAAGATTATTTATTTGCGGGTAATTTTGAGGATATTTTCGAAGGTTTTTTTTTCAATAAATTTATGAGGGTAATTTTTTTTGAAGGATTTAAAGGAAATTATAATTAACAAAATAATTTTATATTGTTAAGTTCCAAATCTTAATTTTCTTGCGGCTTGTCTAGCAACTAAACTATCTAATCCAACATGCACATCTTTAGATAGATTAAATCGTTGACTTCTCATTAATTTTTTACGATTCTGACAAGTAAAAAAAAAAAAAATCTTACTTCTGACTCTTCTGTCACAAGTTCAAAACGCTCTGCTCTTTTTTTTCTTGCCTCATGTTCATTTTCATCTATAAGCAGTGTTATACCTGTATTACTAAAACGTGTTGCACGTGCTTTTCTTTTGTCTTCTTCACTTAATACAATAGGATCAGTATTAATTGAAAAACTATAAAAATAATTTAAAAAAAAAACGATAATTACCGTTGTTGACGTAATAATCTTTTCGCGGCCTCAGCATTTGCATCAACAATACCAAATTTCTCTTTACGAGAAGCCAAACGCGATGATTCGTCACACCTAGAATAATTTAAAATCATGTTACATTTCTCAAATTTACATTTCTGTTATGAACACGGCAGGAGCGGGTTGCGGCGTCGGAGCTTTATTAGCAATTGCTTCTGTATCAGTATAAGGAGTGTTCTTGTCTTGTTGTTGAATAGATGCAATTTCTGCCGCTTCTTGCGCCTCGACAGCGTCTGCTTCTGTTAAGCGTGCAACGAGCTCCGCCTATTCAGTGAACGAGGCATTTACGAACTTGATATCGTACCTTACGGCCTTTAGTCTTCAGACCTCTCTGGGACAGAGCAGCTCTCAATTCGTCCGCACGTAGCTTATTGTAGTTCATTTAACGTGACTGTTTTGTATAAATATGAAGATTCAGGTCTGCTTGTCTTGATATAGCTTAAAAACCTAAACCGCTTCCTCAAGAAGAACATATGCAATAAATTATCACGAAATTTTGTTGATGCATGTCTTTCATTAGGAGTTGTACAAACATGTTTAAATAGATATCTCTTATAAGGGTGGTATTTTTTGCTGGCACAGAGATGCCTGCAGGTCAACACATCAAACCAAATTATATGTTTCGGTCTAGGCAGCTAAGTTCTTTTCAGAAAAGACGCCTCAAACCAATCAAGGTAGAAACTCATTGTATTTAAACTAAGAAAAAGCGCTCTCAGTGCTCTCTATCAGGAGAATGAAAAATATAAGTTGCAATGGCAAGGTATCTCACGAGAAGACAGTAGTAATAGTTCTTATGAGAATTATGTGAAGAAAAAGCATGCACCACATGAAAGAAGCTGTGTTGAGAAATTACTTGAACTTAAGAGTAAAGCGTTTGATGCTGAAGTTGGTTTTGACATGTCAAATGCCATAGAAACCTGTCAAGAAAAAAAAACTGAAATTGCATCTTTGGCACCCGATCCAATTGATTTTATAAAATATCATTTATCAAAAATTGAATCTAATTTTGTCGCTACTGAATATAATGACATAGTAAGGTTCTTAGAATTATTTTAAATTAAAAAAAAAAATTTTATTCAAATAGGATGAAATCAAAAATACAGAGGAAAAGGTTGCTGAATTACAAGAAAATAGTTATGCAGAGTACGTATATATATAAGTTTACATTAATATTAGAAAAAGTAATTTATACGCATTATGGAAAGAGTTAGGGGCATCTTTTATAAAACATAATGATTTCATTATACCTTATGATTTCAAGTTAATGTGAGTTTTTGTTTTTTTTAAAAGAAAAATTTAGAGGTTGCTTAAACGGCTATTTACAATGTCGACGTTCTGCAGCAATATTTGATTTCGGATTTAAAAAAATTCTACTTCTTTCTGGAAAGCATTGGATTATATTTGCAGACAAAGTTATATGTACAACACCACCTGCTAGTGAACTAAATTATGGTCAAGTACAATACGCAGTTATTCTTGATAATAAAGGTTTTATTATGGATGATTGTTGGATTGCAAAAAATTCAGATTCTTTGATTTTAATCAATTCTGGTTATGAATTCAATAGTCTTTTTAATTACTTGAATTCAGTATTAAATGAATTAAAAAAGTAAGTTTTTTTTTATTAATTAAAACAAGAAAAGACGGGAGTTGGGATATTAATTTAATATATATGTCTGATTATCATAATCTAGCTTTACAAGGTCCAAATTCTTCATTAATATTATCTGATATTATTGACAAAAATACTAAAAATACATTGAGTATTAAACCACCTTTTGAATTTGAGCTTGACTTTATAATTCCCGAAGATTCGTCAAATAATTACAGAGAAATGAAATTTAATTATTTTTCAGAAAATAAATTGAAAAAAAATAAAATTTTAATTTTAAATATCGGGTGTACAGGAGAAGATGGGTTTGAAATGATATGCCCATGTGAAGCTGTAATTCCTTTTACTTTGTAAGATTACTTAGAACAAAATAATAATTCAAATGTTAAAAGATTATTACTTTGGCATCGAATGTGTTCTCAAGCGGGAGCTATAAGTTTTGAAATATTAAGAATAGAATCTGGTTTTATACGTATGGGTGCAGATATAACCAGAATGGAAACACCCGTTCAAGTAAGATGAAAAAAATTAAATTTCAAAAATAAAAAATTTTTTTTTTCAAGGCATCGTTAGTATGGTTGATAAATAAACATTTAATGAGTAAAAAGATTTTAAATGGATATTTAAATATAAAAAGACAATTAGAAAATATAAGAATAACGCAGTAAATTTAAGTTATGATCTTTTCCATAGACGTGTAGGAATAATATGTACTGAAGGAGTTCCTATTGGTTCAATCATATTATCTTATCCTGATCGTATTCCACTTGGAAAAATTAAGTGCATAATTTGGAGTCCTGCATTATGTTCTAGAATAGCTATAGGGTAAGATTATATATTGAATTTTTGTCAGTCAAATTTCACGAGAATTTGCAAAAATAAATCAACTTATACTTATCAATATATACTTAACACCTTTAAATACGGAAATATCATCCGTAAAACTGCGAAAATTAGTTAAAGCACGTATCATACAATTTCCATTTTTTGAATCCGAAAAAGTTGGAAATTTTATTTTACGAGCTTCTAAATCAAAAATACGACATTCATCATTTCAAGTAAGTTATTATTTTTTTTTTTTATATTTTAAGAATTCTACTTTATCACGAATGACGCATCCTTTTTATAAAGGTTATTCTAAAACAACAATATTTGAAAAAAAAAAAAAAAAAAGAAAATAAATTTATTTTAAATATAGTGACATTGCGAAAACTACATCACGGCGTATTTTATCAGAAGTTTTATCCATTAAATTTTCTAATTCTGGTTCAGCTAATAAAAGTTTTGCAGCAGCTTTAATCTGAAAATTATAAAAAAAAAAAAAAAAACTTACTTTTCTAATAAGTTCATCTAAACGAAGTACTGCACGAACTATAGTTCCCTCTTGTATTTGAGAGGATTCCATAATTGTCGCAAATGATTTTCCTTCAGCCCATTCATATGCAATCTACAAAAGAAATAAATAATTATCATCAAAAAAAAACAAAAATTATTAATAATAATTTAATTAATAATAATAATAAAAAAATAAATGCTAAATTTAAATATTAATTTTAGAAAAAAATTAATTATTTTAATGATTATTAATTAAATAATAAAAAATAATTTTGACTTACTAAACTTAAACCAAAA
This sequence comes from Ichneumoninae sp. B BG-2022a, assembly GCA_030522725.1. NCBI lineage: Eukaryota > Metazoa > Arthropoda > Insecta > Hymenoptera > Ichneumonidae > Ichneumoninae sp. B BG-2022a. The sequence continues at coordinate 40,787 of JAPYZD010000871.1, forward strand.
TTGCAAATTCTCCACCAATCTTCATGTATGACTGGTATTCTCAATGCTCGCATTTCATCTTCAATTTGTCTATGTATTTCCTCAATCTAGAAATTATGAAAAAAAAAATTTGAATTGATACATTTTTTTTTCCTTCAACAATTGCTTGAGTAGGTCCATTTGGAGCTTCCTCAGCTTTTTCTGGGAAAACAAAACATGACAAAATTGCTGCGGCTTCTGATGGAGTAACTCCCTGATTAAAAAAAAAATAAAAAAAAAAAAAATTTACTTTTAAAACATTAGAAAATATAGCTTCAGTTAATGTAATTGAATCGTTTGATGTAATTGCTGCTGCAACTTGTCCCTAACAAATAAAAAAAAAAAAAAAAAAAAAAAACCTTTAAAGTTATACATCCGTCATTATCAACAAAATTTCTTTTACATAAAATTTGATATTTCAATTTCATTTCATCATATAAATCTAAAGATTCAACTCGTAACATATTTTCAATATAATTCTTAACATTTTCACACTAAAAAGAAATATTTTAATTTTAATTTACTTACATCTCGTTTATGTTTAATCATCGAAAAGTGTTTTTCTTTTAAACAACAAGAATGACATATGCTCATATTTAATTTCTATATAAAAAAAAATAATAAAAAAATTTCTTTTACATTTAATAGATCCTTTTGATTTAATAATTCTTGTACAAATTGTATTTCAACTGATTTTAAACTTTTAGCCAAAGTCAAAGGAATCCATTCGCCTTTCATTTCAATATTCATTCTATCAAGTGTCTGAGAAAATTTCAAAAAAAAAAAAATTATTACTCTTGCTATGAGCAAAACAATAGCCTCATCTTTTCCTTCAAAACATATATCAAATTCTTCTTGTGAAAAGGGTATTACATTACTTGTTACGATACCAATTGCATCTAAAGGAACTGAACTGAAAAAAATTTTTTTAATTTTTTGTTTTCATACGATATTAAATGATATTCAAAAGAAGATCCTGGTTGATATCCTTTTATAGATGATTGTTTTAATTTTCCAGATTTCAAAACCTAAAATTTGTCTGATTATATTTTTTTAAAAATGATGAACTTACTTTTGCACCGGCTCTTTCTGCGATACTTAAAATTTTATTTGGATTAACAACTGAAGTTATTAATTTATTGAGTCGATCTGTTTGTTGATTTTCATATTTTATATTCTCTTCTTCGATTGAAGATGGTGTTAATAATAAAATACGAAATTTAGGTAATCTATTTGAAAGATTTATTGGTTTATAATCAATTCCAATAATAACACCTATACAGCTACATTGTGCTACAGGTAGTGAATGAACTATAATTACTCTTCCAGAACAAAATGGTGCTGCTGCTTTTGCAAATTGAGAATTATTATTATCAATTGTTGTTGATATTTTATATTGTGCCATCCATAAAGACCTAATATTTTAAAAAAAAAAAAAAAATTACCAATGAAGTTGTTGTGCAATTTTACGTGATTCTAATTCAAGTGTCGAATATCTTTCAATTGCTTCTGGTTGACCATATAAGCATTCTACAGAATCTAAAGATTCTATCTCCTGATATTATCATTTTATTCAATTTTTCATCTTACTTTACATATTCTTATTCTATCACGTTTAAGTGTTGGAACTCTTTGCGCTCTCGTATGTTCTCTGAATGATAGAGACATCATATCTTCAACTTTTAACGAATGTTGTGTCGCTAATTGTAATAACATCTGAAATCTACTTTTTAAAAAAAAAAAAAACTTACTTCAAAAGTCAAACGAAATCGACTTTGAAGTGGATTAGCTCTTTCAATCATAATTTTTGTAATTTCCTACAATATGTATTTTTAAATATTCTATCTTACTTCTTGTTCCGGAGGTTTATCTGGAGGACTTAATATATATACACTACCAAAATTATCGATTCCTCTTCTACCAGCTCTACCAGCCATCTAGTGTAAAATGAAAAATATTTTTATAATAAAATACCTGAGTATACTCTGAAGCATGTAATGTTCTCATTTTAGTACCATCATGTTTTTCGAGACTTGAAAATATAACTGACCTAAAAACTTAAATCATTTGAATAGTCACCTTGCAGGCATATTCACACCCATTGCAAAAGTTTCTGTGGCAAATAAAACTCTCACTAAACCTCTGGCAAATAATATCTCAACCGCTTCTTTGACAATCGGTAATAAACCCCCATGATGTACACCAACACCACGATTCAATAACGCTGATACTTGGACTACTTGTGGTAATTGTCTATCAGCTTCAGATAAATTTGAAAAACTTTCCTTGAATAAAACATAAATAATTTTGAATACTAACTTTGACAAATAAATGTGTTTTTGAGCGATCATCTGGTTGCATCAACAAATCAAGTTTTGACATAGACAATGGTAAAGATTCACATTTTCTTCTAGAAAACGTAAATACAACCACAGGTAATTGATTTGTCGAATCTAATTTCTTTATTAATGATTGTAATCTATATGATTCAGTTTTTGCTTTTGCTACAGCATTACCACGAATATTGTATCCATTATTCTAAAAAAAATTATACAAAAATAAATCTCTTACATGATAATGTCTACCCTTTGAAGCAGCTTCTAATTGTTGTTGTTGTTTTGCAGCCCCTGGTTTTACATTTCTATTAACACCTCTTCCTCCTCTATTTGGAATACTTCCAGCAGCTGCTGCTGCTGCTGCAGTTTTCATGTTTTCTCTTTTAAGTCTATATATTTCATTGAATGCCTGCATATATGATAACAATAATTATACAACTAACTTCAACACGAAATTTTGCTTGATCCATCACTAAGAATTCTTTATCATCTGACCATATAAAATGTTTCAATGGAGTTGGACGTTTATTTGTACTAATAGCAAATACTTCACGTTGTTTTGTTCTTCCAACCCAATCAGCGAATTCTTTGTGATTGGGTACTGTTGCAGAAAGCATAACTAAACAAACATCTCTAGGCAATAATATTATAACTTCTTCCCAAACAACTCCTCGATCAAGATCATTCACATAATGTACCTCATCAAATATTACTACATCCAATTGAGCTAATATTAAATCACCTCTGAAGGAAATTAATTCAATTTAAAAAAATTTTAAGGATTTTCCTTTTTTTTTTACCTATAAAGCATACCCCGTAATATTTCTGTAGTTGCAATTAAACATTGTGCTTGTGGATTAACAGAAACATCTCCAGTAATAATACCAACACTATTAAACTTTTTTTTGAATTCTCGATATTTTTGATTACTTAAGGCCTTAATAGGAGAGGTATAAACAGCTCTGCGACCTTTACTTGCTGCTAATGCTATAGCATATTCAGCGACAATTGTTTTGCCTGATAGAAGATAAAAGATTTTATTAATATAAATACCAGATGACGTATGTGCAGCTACAAATGTATGTTCTCTACGATTTACATGTCGTATTGCTTGTTTTTGAAATTCGTCTAATTTAAAAGGAAATCTGATATAAAACAAAAATTTTTTTTTTTTGAATTACTTCATAATTTGTTGTTGATTTTCTTCCTCAGTACTATCAACTGGTTGTGTATCAAATATAACCCAAGATTTTCTTATCATTCGTTTTCTTGGCGGCATTATAGTCGCGCTCGGGATAACACCTGGGCCCTCAACAAACATTCCCGGTGCTGCACTTATATCTTCGGAATCTATTGTCTTTTCAACAGGATGACGTGTTCTACCAATCTCATCAGTCTGTTTAATTGCCATATTTTCAATAGTTTCTGATTCCCGACCAGCAGATTCATCGCTGCTACTTAAATCGGATTCTTCTTCCGAACTCCAAAAGTTGTCTTCAGCGCCGTAGATTTTCTCCATAAGGATGACCTGATTCTTTTAGGCAAAAAACCTGATAACATCAAATAATGTAAAATCAGACATGTGTGGATGTGGCGTGTTTACACAGAATGAATATCAATCGTGTCAATGTTTAATAATACCGTACCTAGTGTTCTTATACTTTTTATAATTCTTGCGCATGGTGGGCTTAGTATTGCGTGCACAATTTCCAATCTCAGGTCGAGTTTATCTTGATTCAAACAGCGCACAGTACATTAAGCGTTTTGCGAAAAATGAGTTGGTAGCATGTAAAATGATGCATCGTGCAAAAGTAACTCCGCGTATTGATATTATGTTCTTATGGGATGAGAGCTTTAACGCAAATTACACCTCAGCAGTAATAGAGGCTCGAAAATTACTATCAGCTTTACATGAATGTTTTCCTAGCTCGAAAATTGGATTTGGGCGATTCGGTATTCGTAAGCAGTCATTTGTAATATATTATCTTACAGCAAATTTATGCTATGAAATTATACAAAGGTAAGCCACAAGATATTACAAAGATGATTTTATTAAGAATGTCTGATGATGTCGCATATACATTGAGTTCGTTCCGCAACATTTATACTAATTCTAAACGAATAAATCTTAATTCCGACTTAACACGCCTGATACTTAGTATTGCGGTTGATAAGGATATCTGGCGAGAGAATAATAAAGCATCATTATGTTGGGTGAATATGTTCAAGACAATGAGTGATTCTAATCGACTCGAAAATGCACCAGTTCATTTTCCAGAATGTGATGAGACTTCTAGGCGCGTTGAAAAGCGTTCAGATATTGTTAAGCTTATCGCAATTGCTACAAATGCACGACCTTTGTTGTCCATTTCATTGCAAAATTGTTTGTTGGTAGGGAGCAGCTAGATTAAAAAAATAATTATAGAATGACAGTGATATCGGATTGGCGGCAGAATGGTTTCGCAACCAAAAATTTCGGGTGTTGTTCATAGTCCCAGAAACGCAAACTGAAGAATATGCCGATTGGTTGAAGGTGCTCAATTTTCAAGGGGGTGTTTTTGGAATCGATGATGAATTAAGTCATATATTACTTGCGGAAGAAATCAGAGCAATAACTGCAATGGTTGATAGTGTAGCAGCATCTGTTTCAATATGGGCATTACCGATATTAATTGTTGCTTTTTTGGCAGCGCTTCTAATATTGTACGTATTATCAATAGTTTTCAGAAGCAAGCTTCTTTCAAAGTAAGTTTATTCATTTTAGATATATTTAAATTAGAAAAGAAGAAGGACAGATTGATATAAAAAATGATTCTCTCAAAACAATTCCTGAAATTTCTGAGAAGAAATTGTCAGATTGAAATAATTACACCGACACTATATGACTGCTGCCGCTATTTATCGTAAGACAAGCCTTCTTCTCGATGTTTCAGGATCATACTGATTTCGAACATAATCATTATGGTTCTCCCGGTCTGACAATTCTAGGGGGTTGTCCAAACGTTCCGAAAGGCGGAACACGAGGACCACGATAACCTCTACCTCGTCCATGTGGTCCATTTTGTAACATTGGTGCAGCAGGTCCCAAAATAACTGAGAATTATTGATTTTTTTTTTTTTACCTTTTTTTCCTCCCGTCACAGGTTTCATCGGTTTAAATTTTTTAAGTGTTTTCGAGTTAACAGCAACCGTCTATTCAAAAAAATTATAGAGTCTTGCTTACTGTAACATTTTGACTCCTATTGCCTTCCATTTCTCTAATGTAAAATAATAAAAAAAAATAATATTCATAAAAAAAAATAAAAAATAATAATAAATAATAATCATTAATAAATAATAATTGAATAATAATTGGACGATAATCAGAAAATATTTTTGAATTATGATCAAAAGAGAAATGACAATAATAGTAATATTTATAATTAAATAATAAGTAAGATGTACCTATCTTTCCATTTAGATTTAATAACACGTATAGGTCGATTTCCAACATATTTCCTATCCATTTCTTTTAAAGCTCTTAACATATCTTCTGGACTGCCAAATGATACGAAACCTTTTTTTTTTTATAAAAATTGAAAATTCTTACCAAATCCTTTTCCTTTTCCAGTTCTTTTATCGCGAATAACACGTGCTTTTTGGAATGATCTTAAATGTCGAAAAGCATTTGATAATAATTCATCTGTAACTTCATTTCCTAAATCTCCACAAAAAACTCTATATATATGGATGAGATTTATCTTACCTATAATCATCATCTGGCCATTCATCCAATGTTGGATCATTCCAAATTTCTGCAGCTGCTTTTCTCAGATGAGTCTGAAAAAAATATTGATGAAAAAAAAGATTTTCTAGATTTGTTCTAAAATCTTACTTTCTGTCTAGGGGCTAAAACTGCAGGGCCTGGTACAACTGCAGGTACTGGAGTTATTCCTCCACTATTATAACCAGTATAATGAACACCCTGATTCATTGAATCAAATTGCTGCCCAAACATATTTTGATTTTGCAAAGTGGGCATTAGTTGTGGTAACATAGCTGGTAGATTTTGATGTGATGATGATGATTGAAAATTCAACCCTGTTGTACTATTTAATGCGTTTATTGTAAATGGTGCCATCGTTGGGAAGTTCCCGGGTGTAGTATAACCTGTACCATTCCCAGCTGGAAATGCTGCTGCATTAAACCCTGACCCAACAACAGATCCTGATGACTGAAAATTGGAGGAGGAGGAGGAGGAAGAAGAAGAAGCGGAAACACCCGTTCCTGATGTATGAACGATCGATCCAGGTTGTTGTTGAAAAGATGGTTGAATGAAACCATGATTATTCCCAGGAAAGTTGTTTCCGTTAGATGGAACAAGAATACTTTGTGACCCTCTTTTATGGTGTGTATGTGGATCCATTACTTAAAATTTTTCATCATTAAATATTGTTTGTATAGACAGTAATGGGGGACAGGACCGGTGTCAATTAAAAACTTTTTTATGGGGTTGTGATCCAGTTAATGAAATTTTCACGATTGATTTATGAAGGCTGACATCCGCATCAAGTGGCGAATATATTTGATACGTAGCACACTGTAAAAAAATTAGTGATTTGTTTTTTTACTTACAATATAAAGAAGAATAAAAATTGTGCAACAAAATACACATTGTATATATATGTGTAAGTACGCATATCTTGCTGGTGTTGGAATTATTGCCTAATTTCATAAATATACGTATATACTAACTTGACATATCAATAAGATGCATGAAGTCATAATTATAACAATAGGAGCTACAGCTTTACTCCAAAGTTGTAATTGAATTAGGGAAGGTAAATTAAATTGAAAAATATTTTTCCAATTCTTAGCAATACATTCTAACGAATCTGGAAAAAAATTTAATTTACTCAAACACTTACTCTCTTCACTTAAAATAAAAGCTAGAGTTGTCCAAAGAATCAAAGAACCTAAACCTGCTGTATATGCATAATCCTTAATCATTAAATGTAATAAAGAAAAAGTTGATAAAAATCCCATAATAAGAGAAAATTCATCTAAAATAAAAAATAATTTAAAAAATAAGTTGCTTACAATGTTGAGCAATTAATAATAGGGCAGGTATTAATGGTAGCATTATTGCTTTTTCATGTACTTGTATAGAGAATAAATAAAAACTCATAGTAGTGCAAAAGCATGTTAATAAGAATCTATAAATTATTATTATAATTATTATTTTACCTTTTAGATGTTGTTCTTTTAAAAACAGCAATACACGCTGGAATAAATCCGAGAACAGTAATAAAACTACAAAATGTGAATATTGCATTTCTACTACTTGATGAAGATTTAACCATGCGATTTAATTTTATTATTGGTGATATAGTGACCCAAACATTTGCAACATAATCTTCATATATTCCTCTATGTATAGGAAATATTCGACGTATTACAGGGATTAGTTGTGGCAAATGTAGTTTCTGCGAAAAACATTGTTGCATGTAAAAACTAGTATTTATCTTACTATCAGCAAATGTTGTAATAATCCTGTAGGCTCTAGAGAAATGTACGGCGGGATTCCTGCTAATAATATAGGAAATAAAATAAAACCGCAAAATAATAAACTAAATATAAAATAATGTAGAACTTGACTAATAATTTTTTTTGCATTATATAATTTTAATTGTGGGTTTGCGAGCCATCCTTGATATATAATTTGATTCGATGATATACCCAATATTCCAAATGCAAAAGCTGGTAGAAAATAGAGCGCAGTCTGTTTATATAAAATTGCGGATATAAAACCTAAGATATATTTATAAAAATTCATTCTTACATAACAAGCTACAATGGAAACGACGTGTAAGGAAAAAGTTGATGGACCAGAGAATAAAACCAAGTTGTATTGTATTATATTGAAAATGAATATGATCAATTAAAATAAAAGGAGGACATGTTAAAAATAAAAGAAGATATTCTAATCGGCGATTTTTTGTAAGTTCGGCACCCGACCCTACCTAAAGATAAAAAAATTCTTGGAAAAAAAAAAAAAAAATTTAAATACCTAGATCTCTAGAACATAAATATCTATGAATTTTTTTTATAAAAAAAACACTGTTGAGAAAAAATGTGTTATATTACCAAAATATTTGATGGAATTTTAATAAAAAAATAAATAGCAGCAGTATGAAATAAAATGATATCAGTAAAAATAGTTGTACTTCGCATCCATAATTTATGATATAATGTTAAATAACCTTTTTTTTCAAGACTACCAGGAAAAAAAATATTACTTATATATCCAAGTACAAATTCATGATATGCTGATAAAGGTGGATAATCTATGTCCCAATAGTTCGTATCTTTTGCATACCAATAATTGATTGGTGTTAAATTAGTCAATGATTTCCAATTTCTTTGTGCTTCATAATCACCATAATTTGGTTCATTAAATTGACCACTATGTGGTTGATAACTACCAATGATTCTTACTATTATACTTATTAATAATATCATTGGTAGATTTAAATTAAAATTTAATAATTTTTTTTTTTTATTTTTTTTGACACCAATTTCTTTTCCTTCTAAATTATTTTCTTCTATATTTTCTCCTTCACTTTGCTCTACATTTTCTTCAATTTTATTTTCTAAAATATTTCCAATTTTATTTTTTAAAATTTTTTCAATTTTATTTTGTGATTGATGATGAAGCATAAATTGCTTTTTAATAATTGCAATAGTACGTGAAATTACATTTGAAAGTGTAATAGAAGGAATCCAATCTTCACCAATGATTAAATTTGTCAAATATTCTGAATCTAATTTGGTCAAAGCTAAAGGTTTATTTAAATCAGAAAAATTGTCTGTAAAATTTTTTTGTTCTGAACGAAAATAAAGTATACCAATTAAAGGGTTAATCATTGGATATCCTTCTAATATTTCAATAATTAAAATTATTTCGATTTCATTATTATTTTTTAATAATTCATCGAAAAAATTTTCAGTCAACCATATTAAAATTCGAAATCCATATGATCTTATTTTTTTAATTAAATCATTGGATTTGATAATATTTATTATTCTATTTTTTTTTTTTTGAAATATAGAATTATTTAATTCTTCAGATAAAATTAAATCATCAATATCTGTTAATTTATTAATATAAAAATAATCATCTAATAATATATCATTATTAGTAATTATTTTTTTTTCTCTATTTTCGTCTTTAATAATATCACAAATTAATTTAGCATGAACTCCCGGCTCCAAACTATTTAAATAATTCTCAAATATATCACTCAATTCTTTATTAGTCCTTCTTAGGAAAATCTCATTATCAAACATACCTACTAAGTGTGTTTGTTTGTTGTTATTTAAAAAAAAAAAAAAATAAATTTATGTCAATCTAGAAAATACAGAAACTTCACGTGGTGCATCACTTCTCAATAATGATTCAGTTTGTTGTTGGTGCTGTTGTTGTTGTTGTTGTTTTTGATCATATTTTAAATAAGAAGTTTTGGGACGTTGTTCAGATAATGATACAAATTTAGACACTTTCAATATTTTTCCATGGAATGCGTGTCCATGAAACGTTTCAACTGCTTCTAGTGCAGCAGCTCTTTTTTGATATCCTACACGAGCAGTTGGAAGAGGTCCTGTATCGATTTTTGCAAATATTATTTTTCCGACTTTGCTGAACAATTTAACAAGATTTTGACTCGAGACTGATTGAGCTAGATTACGAATGAATATTAAGGCTTCTGTATCAATCGGTCCTCCTTCATATAAATCATGTTTCCATTCATCATTCGAAGTACTTTTATTATCTTCGCGTGTTGTGACTATTCTTTTGTACGGTGCCGCTTCTCTTGCTGATATCAAACGTCTAGCTGCCGTGAAATTACGATCGGGGGCACCTGCACGAGCAGCTGTTGTACTTAGACGCCGAGAAGAAGAAGGAGGACCTACTGACGACGACGACGACGTTTCTCCAAATGCATGTGAACTTTGGCGGCGCCTTAACTCAACAACATTGTTGTTGTTGTTGTTAGTTCTAACTTGTTGAACGGCTGACCCGAATAGTCTCCGATCCCCAGAAATTCTCCTTGATGAGGTTTCACTATCCATGCCTACTTAAGTTGCTGGCGCAGAATAAATATATTATAGAGACAGACATGCACTAAAAAATTAGATTGGCTTCTTCTTGAGGATTCCAAACTTCCTTTAATTCCGATGCATTATTCAAATTACATAATTTATCATCATTCAGAAACATAAGCTCTTTTCCAGAACGATCAATCACTATTAATGCAGGAATTCCTGATCTTCTTTGAATTCCTAATTGATGATAATTTCTTAATCTTTTGACTCCCTCACCTTCAAACTTATTAGTTTCTTTTTTTGCATAAACACCAAATGTTGATTTCAAAAAAATTTCAAAATAAGAATTAAAAGGAACATGATAAAGCTCTTTATTTTGAGATAAAAAAATGTCATGCTCAACTTTATCATTATCTGAGCTTACATATATTACAATATTATTATTATTATTATTTTGAGAAATAACCTCTTTTAAATTAAACAAAAATTTTTTGACCATTGGACACCATGAACCACCAAAGAATAATGTTACTGATGTTTTATTTTCTATTATTTCATTGATTGTTATTTTTTTAAATTCATAATTTACTGCATTCCAAATTTCATCCATATTAGTGATGGTCCTTTTAAAAAGCTGTTATAGCAATCATGGAACTTAAACTTTGTAAAATAGTACGTGTTAGTAATTCATCAACTTCAGATTCTAAATGTCGTTTCGCATCTAATTTCCCAACCTAAATATATAAAAAAAAAAAAGAATTTTTGAAAATAATTTACCTTGGCAACAACAAAATCTTCAGGTTTTAATTTGAATTCTTGTTCAACATCAGAAATATACTTCTGTGTTAAATCTTTTAATGAACTTACAACTCTTTGATTTTCTTTTTCAAATTCAGATGCTTTCTAAAAATTAAAGTAAAATTAAATTTAATTTTAATTACCTGAATACGTAATGATTCTGTCCAACATGGTTTATTAAAATTAATAAGCATATCTTGTTCAATTTCACCTTTATTATAACCAATAACTAATGAATAATAATGACGATTAAGTCCGTGAACTAATGCTGTTATTGTTGGTTTTTGTAAATGACCAATATTTGACGTTGTTTGTCTTGGTTCTTGTCCTACCATTAAAGAATGAGGATTTATCAATCTGAAACAATCAATAACAACTTTTCCTTTAACTGATTGTATGGGATCAACAACAACACCAACAGCTCTATGGTGTAACTGTTCAAAACTCTGTTGTGTATTAACATCTGTTCCTGAAAACCAACAACCAAATCCTGGATGACTATGATACCATCCAACTACTGTTTCTGGTCGACCTGTACATTTAAGCATTTCCATCATTTCAGCTTGATATGCTGGATCCACAGCTTCAACAGAAACAGTATTTCCTGACTGTGGCATTGAGAATACGTCAACAACTCTAATTGTGTAATCATCTATGAATTCTCCAAGCATTAATCCCATAACTTCCATAGGTACACCGGCTCTTCCATGTTTTAACATTTTTAATAATGATAACGATGAAATACAAACCTAATAAAAACAATAGAATTAAATAATGATAATTATTAACATCTTAAAATAAAGAAAAATTTAATAATCTATGATTGATAAAAAAAAAAGTTTATGTTAATCATAAAATTGAATTAATTTTAAATAAAACAAATTACTTGTTCAGCTGTATCCGCAATAGGATTATTTGAAGATTGAGTCGTATTACCACCAAATCCACCCATCTGTCCAAATAATTGTCTTAAATTGGGAGGTAAAGACATTTTATAATAGGCACAATTTTGATGTGACTATATTTTATTTTTCAATTTACCGTTTTTTCTTATAATGAAAATATTATTCTTTTTTTTTTTATTCAAAATAATTCTTTCAGAGAATCGTAAATTAACTTTTCCAGGACAATATGCAGATTATGGAACAGAACAATATGCTTTATACAATCAAAGGTCTTTCGGTCTAAAGATAAAGCCATGTTTAACATTACCTTTAAAAGAAGAAAAACCGTGTAATGATAATAATCCACGTGTTGAAATTGTTTGGATACAAGATGCTACATATTCATTCAAAAATTTTATCTTTGAAACATATAAAGCTTTTGATCATATGTTAGCATCAATTAATCATAATTATAAAAATTCTGCAATTGGTTTATCTTCATTTCGTGATAAACCTGTCAATCCACACGGAAGGTCATATGATTATTGTTTCAGAAAACATATGTCGTAAGTTTTATAATATTTAAAAAAAAAAAAAAAAACCTTTTAAATTAAAAAGGCCTTTTAAAAAAAAAAAACATTTTAAAAAAAAAAAAACTTTAAAAAAAAAAAATTGTTTTTTCAGGTTGGAAATTCCTCATGCAGGACATAAAGAAATATTCCGTAAAATCGTTTCAGATGGTGGCGGAGATTTTTTTGAGAATTCTGTAGCAGCTCTTGCATACGCATCTACAAATATTTTCAATTGGACTCCGGGAGTTATAACATCAAAAGATGAAAAAATTTACAAATTATTGATACTTGTAACTGATAGTATGGGAAAAGTTTCTGGTTCTGATATAGAATACATATCATCTAAGTTTAATCCTGAGACACCAGATTTATGTCAACATCAAGAATTTCCAAAAATTAGTCAAGTACGAGATGTATTATTAAAGAATAACATAACACCGTTAATATTTGCACCACCCCAATATGTTCAATATTGGCAACGTTTAATCGCTGCTATGGGTATCGGTGGAAGTGTATCAATGCTTGATTTGAATAAACAATCCATCGAGCCTTATGTCTTACATGCAATAAATACAGCATTATGTACAGAGAAACCACCCCCTAAAATTCCTTGGCCAGAAGTAATATCAACCTCAATACCATTTTCAACGACAACACCAACTACAACTCTAGAGGCTACTTCATCTACCATAATTCCAGGTAATTTCTTGTTGAGTAGATCTACCCACAGTCACAACGCCGACGACAAGTCTCACTACTACGACAACAAGTGTAACCGAGACGACAACAGGTGCGACAGAGACGACAACAAGTGTAACCGAGACGACAACAGGTGCGACAGAGACGACAACAAGTGTAACCGAGACGACAACAGGTGCGACAGAGACGACAACAAGTGTAACCGAGACGACAACAAGTGTAACCGAGACGACAACAGGTGCGACAGAGACGACAACAAGTGTGACCGAGACGACAACAGGTGTGACAGAAACGACACCAAGCGTGACCGAAACGACACCACGCGTGACCGAAACTACAACAGGTGCAACTGATACGACAATAAGCGTGACCGAAACGACAACAGATGCAACTGAGACGACAACAGGTGCAACTGAGACGACAATCAGCGTGACCGAAACGACAAAAGGTGCCACTAAGACGACAATAAGCGTTACCGAAACGACAACAGGTGCAACTGAGACGACAATGAGCGTGACCGAGACAACAATAGGCGTTACCGAAACGACAACAGGTGCAAATAAGACGACAATGAGCGTGACCGAGACTACATTAAGTCTGACCGAGACGACAACAGGTGTGACAGAAACGACAACAAGTATGACCGAGACGACAACAGGTGTGACAGAAACGACAACAAGTGCGACTGAATTGACCAGTTCTGAAGATACAACAAATGAAAGTAAAACAAAAGCAATAGTTTTTGGAGCTGCGGGAGCAGCTGCAGCTGTTGGTGTCATGGGAGCAATAGCAGCACTTGGTTATAAATATTGGCCAAGTACGCCAGCATTAACGGCTAACGACTTTATATCAATTGATATAGATAACAATGAATTTCAAGAATTTGATCGTGAACAGGTTGCATGCATGAATTTTTGAAATTATTTTTTTAAAAAAAAAAAATGAATTATTCGAAATGGGATAATTTAGAAGTTTCAGATGATGATGATAATAATAAACCAAAAATAACACATTTTAATGAACCGCAAAAAATTATAATTGGAAAACAATTAAAAAACAATATTCTTGATTTAAAAAAAATTAATAGGAATGGTGGTATTTACAACAACTATATATGGTCACAATCTAAAAATGAAATTATAATTTATATTAATGTCCCAATAAATATATATGGAAAAAATTTAGAAATTAAAATTGAAAATAAAAAAAAAAATATACATGATATTAAATGGAGAGAATCAGGTAATTTTTTATTTATTAAAAATAAGATAAATGATGATATATTAATTGATAAAGAATTATATTCAAATGTTTTATTAAATGAAGATAAAATTGATTGGGAATTAAAAAATTATGATTCTTTAATGAATTTTCCTGGAAATTGGGCCTTATCAGAAACTCCTATAAGATTTTTAATAATAACATTAGCTAAAGCAGATTTATTACCAGGTGCAATTTTTTGGTGGAAAAGTCTTTTTACCAATGAAAATGAAATTGATATAAATAATATATCTGATAGAAAAATTAATTCAATGAATTCTTTTAAAAAAAATTGGGAAGAAGCTCATAAAAAATTTGTAGAAGATAGAAAAAAACCAATAGAAAAAATAGTAATAAATAATAATACATAAACTTCTTTTTTTTCATTAAAATAAAACAAAAAAAAATTATCACAAATTTTTTTATAAATCAATTAATAAAAATACGCTGTATAATATAATAAATAATTTTGATTTAAAATTTAATTCAAGAAAAAAATCTTATATTATTTTTTTTAAATTATCTCGATTCTTACACAAACTAATAAAAAACTTATGGAAAATATTTAAATTAAAAATGTTTGTCATTAAATTTAGGTAGATGTTATTATTTGAACTAAAATTAATAATTTAAATTACAGAAAAATAAATTAAAAAATAAATTTTGAAAAATGAGTAAAGATGCTTAAAAATGCTTTAAAATGTATAAATTAAAATGCTTTACAATAAAGTTGCTTAATGAATAATTATACATCAATACTAAAAAAATAGATCGGAATTTTAAGATAAATAATAGCAAAATTTAAAATTTTTTTTTTTTTTAAATTAAATAAAATCTTTTAACTCCCTACCATCATACATGTAAAACCACACTGGATGCTGATATATGTATATATATTAGTAGTGCTTTTGAAGGGATTACAGAATTTAGTTGCATCGCAAAATTTGCTTCGATATGATTTGGCAAAGAATTTACATATAAGCAAAGAAGCACAAGATGAAAATTTTTTTGATATTTCAACAATTCTTAAAATTTCTGAAAAAAGTATAAGGAAAAAAATGTATTCACTTTGGATGTATAATGTTTTATTGGAGCAGTGAGTTAAAATAAATGAAATCTTTATTTAGATTTGATGTTGATGGATATAATAAGTTAAGAGTATTAATGTATAATTATTTAATAGAATTATGGATTTAGTCATGTCTAATAAAAATCAACAAAGATTTACGGAATCATTAGCAAAAATGAATTCGAAATTACCTCATTGTGATTCTGGAGTATTACAATCGTCAGAAGTTACTGAAAATCTTCCTTTGTTTCCAGGTGAAAAATATTTAATTTCATGTTTCTAAGGTGGACCATATAGACGAAATTTTGGTTTTGATTTAACACAATGGATAACTGATCAAATGATGGTAATATTAATTCAAAAAACATTTTTTCTTAAAATAATATTTCAATTTATTTTTATTGTTTTTCTAGGCTGTTGCAAATGCTGCAGGTTCTGCAAATCCAATAATTGGTATGATGTCTATGATGGCTGTTACAAGTGTCATTGGTATAATTTCAGTTAAGTTATTAATTTAATTATTTTTTTACTTAGACTGTATTAGCAACTGTTATTGATATTGTTCCACCAATGATACCTCCACCAATGTAATATAATTTTAAAATCAATTTTTTTTTTAAAGTTGGATATTACGCCCATTCCCTTGTCTTCCTATGTTAACTGGAATGAATTGTTTATTTTCAGTTCTTTATCCAATCACAATAGCTGACTTTATGACAGCTCATGTTACAGATCAAATTATGAATGGTGTTATTAATTCTTTTCCTTCTAAGTTTAATTCTAAAGTTGGAAAAACAAATAATGGAATGTATACTTTATGTGCTAGTAAGTTATATGATTTTAAAAAAACTTTATTTTTTTTTTTTAATCTCTTATTTTTTTTTTAATAAACTTAATTTTTTTCTAATAATGCTTTTTTTAGATGTATATTTAGGAATGTATTGTGCAAGTATATTTCCAATGTGCTGGTTACCAATCGGCTTACAAGAAGCACAAACATTTCCAATATGTTTTCCTCAATGTATACTTACATTAGTTGCATGCCCAGGATTTTGGTTAGATGATATTAAAGGCCCATGTAGTCAAATTGGAATACCACCATTTTGTTCATTTTCAATTTTTATTAATCAGAGATTGATTGCTCCACAGTAATTAATATTATTTAAATATTAAAATTCATAGATATACAAATTATGAAGATCAACATCCTTATCCCGATGAATGTCCCAAATTTAATCCAGACTACGATATAGCTTCCGACTTATATAATATAATTTCTCCTTTACCATCACCTATTGATCAAGCAGCTAAAGAGGAGAAAGGTAGATCAAATATAAATCCATCTGGTCCATCTTTAATTCATAATTGTAAGGTTTCTTTTTTTTCTCAAATTTTAAAAGTGGATGATTATAAGAATATAATTGAGCCTATTGAAAGAATATGTGATTGTTCTAAGATTTCAATATGTACCTTGAAGTCTCCCGGTAATTTTTATTTTTTTAAAATAATTTAAGGTACTTGTGATCCGGAATCTGAATATTGTAAAAAACAATGTCCCAAATTAGCAACAACTACTACAGTAAGATAGTATATGTTATATTAATTTTAGACAATTATTACAAAAGAATTATTTATTATTGATGTCCCAAAAAAAGCTTTAATTTCTGATAAGGTAATTTAAAATTTGATTATTCAAATTTTTATTCATTAGAGAGGTCATGTGTTGCCTGTATAAAAAAGTTTTTTTTTTTTTTTTAAATTTTAAATAAATTTAATAATTTTTTTAATTTTTTTTTTTTTAAAATTTTTTTTCTAAAAATTGTGCATATGGTGTAGATCTAGATATTAATAATTCTTCCTCATTCATATCAGAGGTAATATTTTTATAAAGAATAGAATTTTGATAACGTTCTTGTGTATCAGCTAACATTGTTAATATATTTGAATTGTCAGGTGCTGATTCTGCAATCTAAATAATTATTCAAATAATATTAAACTAACCTTTATAGCTATAGCAGTGGTTGCACCACCAGATATACCTGTATATATACCTTCAAGTTTTCCAAGTTGATTACTTGTTTCTAAGGCTTCTTCATTTGTTACAGTTTTTAATATATTTGCATAATCATAATCAACTCCCTCTTGACAAATCTAAGACAAATTATTTTTTTTTTTTAAGCTTACCCATGGTAGAAAACTTGGTACCCATCCTTGTATAGAATGAGGTGAAAATGCTTTATGATCTTCAGATGGTGATTTATCATTATGTCGTTTTTGAGGTAAACCACTTTTAATTAAAGCAGCTGATTTTGGTTCAACTAAAACTATTTTTGTCTCAGGTCGTGCTAAAGAAAAAAATTTTAAAATATCTCAAAATAATATTTAAAATTATTTTTTTTTTTAAAATTTTTTTTTTTAAAATTACTTTTTGTTTTTTTTTTCTTACCAATTTTTAAAATTCTACTAACACCAATAAATGTCCCACCAGTCCCATAACCTGTAATCCAATAATCTAATGATTTATTTGAAAAGTCATTTATAATTTCAGCAGCTGTAGTATTGGAATGAAATAAAGGATTAGCAGGATTTTCAAATTGTTGTGTGTAAAACCATCCATGATAATTAGCTAATTCTTTTGCTTTATCAACCATTCCTTTGCCATATAAATGACCAGGTGTTAAAATAACTTTAGCACCAAGAGATCTCATAATCTATAAATTGGATTTAAATAATTATTTTACCTTTCTACGATCAATAGAAAATGTTTCAGACATAACAGCTACAAATTTATAATTTTTTTTTGCACAAATCATTGCTAATGATATTCTTTAAAAAAAAATAAAAGAAAATCTAAATTTACCCTGTATTACCACTAGTTGCTTCTACAATTGTCATATTTGGTTTTAATTTATTTTCTTTTTCTGCTTGATTAATAACTGCCAATGCAAGACGATCTTTAACAGAACCAAGAGGATTGAAAAATTCACATTTTCCATATAAATTTATATTACGATTTTGTGCTTCTTTTGACAATAATCTATTAATCTGAAAAAATTAATATTAATTTTAAATATCATATTGTTTTTAAGAAAATTCATTTAATATTACATAATATTTTTAAAATAATAGAATTCAAATTTATAAAAAAAAAATTTTTTAAAAATTAATGCGTACTTTAATAACTGGTGTATTCCCAATAGTATCTAAAATGGAATCATAAATTCTATATAAATTTTTTGAAATTTGAAAAAAGTGGGACATAATATTTATTTTAAATTTTTTTACAATTTTTTTTTTTTACATGAAAATAATAAATATTTAATTTTTTTTAAAAAAAATCTGTGACAATTTCCCGTCCCTGTCCCAGGTACAAATATATATTTGTCAAAAGGTGACAATAATATAATAAAGGATGCCTCATTCTTACGGCAAACGTGCACGAACTCGTCAAAAGTTTAAGAAGCCATTCCGTAAACATGGAAAGCCACCGCTTTCACGTTATTTACAAGTTTATAAGAAAGGAGATTTCGTCGATATAATTGTTGACAGTGCAGTTCAGAAAGGAATGCCTTATCATTATTATCACGGAAGAACTGGTCGTGTATTTGATGTTACACAACATGCTGTAGGAGTTGAGATAGCTAAGGTTGTTGGAAATCGCGAAATTCTAAAGAGACTACATGTTCGGATTGAGCATATAAGAAAATCACGATGTCGTGAAGATTTTCTCCGTAGAGTTAAAGAGAATGACGCTAAACGTCATGAAGCCAATATTTCTGGAAATAAGATTATTCTTAAACGTATTCCTGCAGGTCCCAAATCTGGTGAAATGATATTAGCATCAGAAGTTCATACATTAGAACCACTCCGTTTTGAAGAAAGTTATTAGTTTTTTTTTTTATTAAAAAAAACAAAATTTTATCGTAATTCAAAAATATTAACAACATTATTAAAAATTTGTTTATCATCTAATTTAATTTTATTAATTTCTAAAATAATTGTCAAATGTCTTGTATTAATATCTCCATTCGTTATATTTATAAAACCTTCTATATCTACTTTTTTTTCTTTTATTTCGAAATTCAATCTCTTCCTATCGGTTGACTGAAAAAAAAAATTTTTTTTTTCATTTTGAATTACCATAAAATGACCAACAGTTTGTCTCCAATGTGTTGGTTTTGAAGTTGGTCCAGTATTTAGAATTAATGATTCATAATTTGATAATTCAAAAATACAATAAAAACTTATGCCAAAAGATGTTATTAATCCATTACTTGTTATTTTAAAAGGAGATCGAATATTATTAATATCATTTTTTTTTATTTTCAATAAATTTAATTTTAAAAAATCAATTGGTTCATTAGAACAAATATTTTCTTCATCAATAATAGATACCTTTTTTTTTTTTTTAAATTATAAACTTACCTCTAATGATTGAAGAAATTTTGGTTCATCTGGTTTTAATAAACTTAAATTAAGATCATATAATTTATTGTCCCAAATATCTAATGATTCTTTAAACTTATTATTTAAATTAAGACCCCAGATCTAAAAAAAATTATTTTAAAAAAAAAAAACTATTTTTTTTTATTTTACCTGCATGCATGCAATAGCTGGTATAATTAAACCATTTGATTTTAAATATTTATCTCTTGAATCAATTACACTCGAAAGCATATTTTCATAAAGTAATGCATATCCCATCCATTCAGAAATAATTATATCACATGAAAATGGGACATAATTTTTTGAATTATTTTTCTAAAATAAATTAAAAAATATTATTATACTTACTTTAATAATAACTTTATTTTTATTTTCATTCTCATAAATAAGATCAATATTTTCAATCTAAAAATTATTATTTAATTTTTTTTTTTTTTTTTTAATTTACCTTTCCTTCAAATAATTGAATTTGATTTTCTGAAAATCCATTCTGTTTTATAATTTTTTCAGCAATCCTTAAAGTATTACTTGCAGCATCAATTCCTATAACCTTAAAAAAATTATTTTCAATTTTAATTTTCTCACTAATTTAGCTCCCGCCTTAGCACAAAACATTGATAATATAGCTGTACCACAACCAACATCTAATACTACTTTATCTTTAATATATTCTGAAAAATAATATTTAAAATAATTTCTTAAAAGGCATAAAAAATTTTTAAACTTACCTTTAATATTATTTATAAATTTATAATAAGTAGATGTTCTAGGTTCATCAAGTATCATTTCTTGATGAATTGATAAAGATGAATAACTTTCAAAATAAAATTTATCCTCGTCTTTGAAAAATTCTGGTGGTTCATTTTGAGAATTTTTTTTATGTACTTTTGGTTTTATATTATTATCAGATAAAAGAAATCTTAATTTTTTTAACTCATTTTCTAAACCTAGTACAGTTTTATTTTTTATTATTTTTTTTTTTTTTTCATCATCATCATCATCATCATCAAATGGATTCATCCATAATAAATTATCATTTTCAATTGTTGGAATTAAATATTTTTCTGAATCCCAGAAATTCTGTGATTGGAGAATATCAAAATTTTTTAAATCTTTTTCTTTCAATGTTCTTATATAATTAATAATTTTAATTAAACTATAATCATCATAATTATTTTTTCCTAATATATTTTTCAAGTTTTTAAAATCTAATTTATGAACTTCATTTATATGATTCCAAATATTTTTTGATGAATGATTTTTTATATCACAAAATAAACATTTAATTTCATTTCCTTCTTCTGTAGAATCATATTCACTCGATAATTCTTCAAAATCCGTCGTTTCTGAACTCATGGGACCTGGCACAAAAGAAGAAAAAATATTTAAAAAGAAAAAAATTTTAAAAATATTTACATAAAAATATTTTAAATAATATTATTATAAATTAAAAAAAAAAGGGTTTTTCAATATTATTAAAATTTTAAAAAATTAATAAAAAAAAAAATATCAGACCTGCTGCATGAAATGCAGCAGTTTATTTACAATTCCCGGTTTTAGACTATTTGTGGAAATGTAGCCTAAAAGGAGTTTGTAGATATATTTGTTTCCATGCGTCAATAAGATTTGAATTAATATTTTTTTTTTATGCGCTAAGCGCATGTCGGTACACAAACAGAGAAATCCAAGAGATCAGTATGATGTACTGTCATTGTTAGGTATTGGCGCATATAGTAAAGTCTATCTCTCGAAAGAGATCAATACTGGAGAATTAGTGGCTATGAAAGTTGTGCAAAAACATCAAGTCAAAAGTACTGGGACATTACAAGACATTCTGACGGAAAGACAAGTTTTAACGATATTGGGACATCATCCTAATATAGTTGCATTAATTAAATCGTTTCAAGATCCTGATTGTTTATATTTTATAATGGAATATGCAACAAAAAATTCTCTCAGAGATACCTGGACAAGCTATCAAAAAAAAGTCTCAAAATTATTAATCAGATATTGGGTATGTGATATAATCAATGCCATAAAATATTTACGTGCTAAATCTATTGTTCATAATGATATTAAAATGGATAATCTGATGGTTGATCGTATGAGAAGGATTCGACTTATTGATTTTAACAGTTCCATGATTATTAAAAACTCTGATAGTAACACCTCAACAAAAACTACCCGTCTTATGAAAGCTGCTACTGGTGGAACTCTTCCATTCATGGCACCTGAATTAGTTGTCCAAATCGCACCCATTCTATTTAATGGAGATGAAGAGTTTGAGCAACAATTTCTAGAATGGAAAACCAAAAATCAA
The DNA here is from genome assembly GCA_030522725.1 of Ichneumoninae sp. B BG-2022a. NCBI lineage: Eukaryota > Metazoa > Arthropoda > Insecta > Hymenoptera > Ichneumonidae > Ichneumoninae sp. B BG-2022a. Next base: position 63,274 of record JAPYZD010000871.1, read on the forward strand.
GATTCAATAAATCATTTTAAGTATGATTCAACTCCCTATGCACGAGATATATGGTATATAATAATACATTAATATCCTTGCAACAGGTCTTCCGGTTGTGTAATTTATGAGCTTTTGTGTGGGTTTCATCCATTTAAAGGTGAAACAGATCAAGAGACTGTTTTCAATATCTTGTATAGAAAACTACCACTACCTAAGGTATGTTACTACAAAACTCAAATTTTATTAGTTTTTGTCTTCTTGTGAGGAAGATTTGCTGAATTCATTATTAGCATATCAACCATCTGCTCGTATTGGTGCTGAAGATATTGCGGAATTTGAGAGGCACTCTTATTTTTCATCCCTGAACTTAGATGTTGCTTTAGTTTCGATTGACAGACCACCTATATGTATGTGTTTGAAAACTCATCATATTTAATTTAGTTGAGACCTTGGCTACCGAAACTGTTAGAATTGAAACATTTGAATGCACACCAGATTTAGGTAATGATTTTCAAATAATTTTTTTTTTTTTTTTTAAATTTTTTATTTAATCAATAATATCTAGGTTGTGGTTTTGGTATACTTCAACAAACGGTCTCAGAACCTCTTGTTACTATTGATGAAGAATTTTTGATCTCACAAAAAAATAAAAAAAAAAAAAATTCTTTTATAAAGTAAGTATATGCTATTTTTTCTTCAAATTAATTAGACGACATTCTAAGAGTGAGCCTCAATTACAACAATTTATAAGAAGAAAAGAAGAAGAGTCAATTGTACAACAGGAAAATGTCTTTGAAAACAATTATAAGAAACATGAAAATAATAAATTATTATTATTTAATCAACAATGCATATTAAATGAAGAAAACTTATTAACTCCTGTTGTATCTGAATTATTATTTTGGCGACAATTTTGTCGTAAAGTGGGAATGAATTTACCATTTAAATTATTGAGTACATTTCAAGCTCATATTAATACTGAATTAAAGGCAATCACAAATTCTACCTCCTCCTCTTCTTCTTCTTCCTGTAACTTAATGATTACCGATTCTTCAATTCAAAAAAATGATAAAAAACGAAAAAACACAATTAGATTTAATCTTAAAATTATAATAAATCTGAATCCTATTTGGAGAAGAATTATTATGTATGAAAAAAGTCTTCCTTAAAAAACATTGTTTTGGAGTCAGATTAGTCAGTCCTTTTTTTTCATGTGATATCAGAACAGTTAAAACGACCAGCAACTGCCGAAAGTGCAGTAGTCATAATATTGATTCATAATAAAAATTATTTTTAAATTTTTTAAAAAAACTTTTTTTAGTTATTTCCAAATTGATTCTTCTGCCAATTAGTCCCACATTCATCAGCTAAACTCTGAATTAATTGACACATATTATTATGTCCCATAATTTCTTGTGACTCGAAATTTTTAATAAATAAATTCATTATATCTGTTGTCACTATTTCTCTAGAACATTCCTTAAAAATGATAAAAAATAAAAAATTTAACGTACTTGTAATGCTATACGAATAGCATGACATGATCTTGTATATTGTGAATCTCGTAATTGTAATAATAATGTAGCAACTATTCCAATCCATTGTGCATTTCCTTTTTTTTTTTTTTTTTTTTTTTTTTCTTTTATTGCTGATTTAATTATTTTTTCAATTAAGGATAATCTCTCGCAAAGATTAGTTACAAGTATTTTGCATTCTTCAATACTTGATTCAGAAAATTTTTTCTCATCTAAAAAAAAAAAAAAAAAAAAAAAACTTACTTCCAATTAACCAAGCTGTAAATCGTGTCATCAATAATAACATTGTCATTAAAACCTGATTTTAGTAAAAAAAATTATAAATTCACCTTAGGATGATGACATTCAGGTGTAAGAGTAATACATAATGTCAAACAATGAATAAATGATTCCATTTGTAGAAGACTTATAGTTAGATAACTAGAAGCTAATGCAGCATTTGTACAGTCTAAGGTCATTCCAATTGTATCAGGAAATTGTTCAATATAATCTCGTATACCATTAGACTGAGATAAAATCAATAATAATTTTGAGCTTACTTCCATTTTTCTTAATATTGTGCTTGTACATTCAACAAGACATGTATTTAAAGCTTTATGTATTGGTTTTTCAGTAACTGATCCAAAGATTCCCAAAATCTTAGAAAAAATTTTTTTTTTTTTTTAATATAACATACAGATCTTAAAGCTCCTAAATGAAATACAGTTGATGATAATTTAAATGAATTTGTTAAAGCTTCTAAAAATTTTTTAAATATTCTAAAAAAAAAAAAAATTTATAAAAAAATTAATAAAAAAATTAATAAAAAAATTAATAAAAAAATTAATAAAAAAATTAATAAAAAAATTAATAAAAAAATTTATAAAAAAATTAATAAAAAAATTAATAAAAAAATTAATAAAAAAAATTAATAAAAAAATTAATAAAAAAATTAATAAAAAAATTAATAAAAAAATTAATAAAAAAATTAATAAAAAAATTAATAAAAAAAATTAATAAAAAAATTAATAAAAAAATTAATAAAAAAATTGATAATTATAAAAATTTAGATATATCAAATTTTTACTAATTACTTACATATATCTAATAGCATGATTTTGACATTGAGAAAAAATTTGCACAACAGCATGACAAGATGATTCAACCAAAACTTCAGAATTATGTTGCTCAATTAAACAACGTTCTACTAATGGCCAAAATTCTTCTAATATATTAAGAACAGGATGTCGAAATTCTGATGAACCTAAAAGAGAGATTTTAATTTAATAATATTACGCTCAAGTGGTACTGCATGAGGGCTTGGTGGTGGTATTCTAACTTCTTCTAGAGGTTCAACACTTTCAAGTGCAGTGAAAAAAAGTTTTAATGACTCTATCCCATCTTCATAAAAATTTGTTTTTCCAGAAAATTCAGCTGCTGCACGATCATGTAAAGCCTTAAGAATATTAATTAAATTAATAATTATTAAAATAATAAGTTTTTTACCTTAACAAGATTATAATGATATTTTTGCATTTTATCCAAAGGCAAGCATTGTAAAAGTGAACCAGCAGATATAACCAATGAACAACGACTTTCCATGCTTAATTTAGGCCTTCGAAAAATTAAAAATTAAAAATTAAAAATTAAAATAACTTACACCATGATTAACTCCGCTATACCATTTAAAACAAATGTTATATCAGATTCTGGTACATTTATATTTCTTGCTAAATTCCTTGACGCATTTTTGATCAAAGAATTCATAGCTTCAATCATAATACATTCACAATGATCTATGGCTATACGATATTCTGAATTTTGTTGTTCTATATTCTAAAAAAATTCAATTTTTTGAATTCCTCACCTCAGTGGACATAGCTGCTATAGTTGGTATTAAAGATTTTAATAACTGAAAACATTTTGCAAAAAGATCCTGTTGGGTTCCTATATAGCCAGATGTCCATAATATCAGTCTTGCTGCTGCACAACTATAAAAAATGTCTTTTTAATTTTTTTTGATTTCCAATAAAATATTTTTTTATTTATTTACCTCATAAATAAAGACTCAACAGAGCCAGGAGGACCGAAAACTAATGAAGGAAGAGCTTCAACAGCCTTATATAAATCAAAATAAAAATTCACAAACCTTAGGAATGATATCATCTACACCAGCTTGTGTTCTGGATGCTACTGTGGATAAAATAAATAAAGATGCTTCAATGTGTCGCCATGAAACTTGTGATGGATTATTCTGAAAAAAAAAATTTTTTTTTTTTTTTTTTTTTTGACCTTTAAAGCTTCAAAAGCAATATCAAGTTGAGTACCAGCTTTTTTCAATATTGTTATTGATTTTAATATAGCAGTTGTGTCTGTTAAATTAGCTGCACATGCTGCTCTATATCTTTGCCAAACCTTGAAAAAAAAATTTTTAAAAAAAAAAAAATCTTACAGTAAATCCGAAATCTTTGTATGTTTCTGTAATAGTTGATGGCAATAGAACCAATCTTTGAATAGCATCGACGAAATTCTCGAAAGCCGGAAGTATGATATTCTGAAAAAAGAAAAAATTTTAAGAAAACCTTTACAGGTAATTGATGATCTTCATAATCTCCACCTCCTGTAATATTTCCAGTATGACCAGCTAATTCGAGTTGAGCATGTTGCTGTAAGAACTGATTCCCTATTAGAGAATACCAGAAGTCAAGTGCTAAGTGACGTAACTCCAAAGCTGGATGGCTTAAGATATCAACCATAAATGCCAGAATTGATTGACTTTTCACAAGCACATCTTCTTTTTCAAATTGAGGTAGCCAAGACCGAATTTCTGGAGCATCAGGAAACTTCAAGACATCGAATCTTATCATGAAAATAATACCGGGAAGAAAAATCTGCCCAAACTTTTCAGCAACTGTTACGAATGCTTTTAATGCACCTTTTGGTATGAAAGCTGGCGAAATTGATTGATTTTCTGTCAAACTGATAACTGATGAGGAAATGGATGTTGATACACCCGACATATCAGCACTCCTTCTTCCATTTGATTTTGAGTTTCCATTAAAGGGAGAATTCAGGTAATACATATTACGTATGTTTTGCTCTACTCGAGATAAGCAATTCAATATTGCAAATAAACAACCAGCATTTGTCCAATTTATAATTGGTAAATCCTCTTCTTCAACGGGAGAATATGCTGCTAGAAAATATAAATATTCGAGTGATTCCGTTAAAACATCACAAGATTCTGATAACACTGAGTTAGAGGGATACGACTCTATTTCAAAATTATATTCGAGAAATCTGTTGGGATCGTCTGATGGACTAGCGAAAACTTTTGAAGAGTCTTGAGACTGTTGAAGTGAACGGGAGATGTGCATTTCAAAAATTGAAATGGCTATAGGTATCAAGGCAGAGTTGGGAAGTAGTTCCGTTCTCTTCTGTAGGAAAGGTAAAGGACGAGTGGAGGCAGTTGTGATTGCTATCATGCGATGATACTTTGAATGTGACTCAAGCCATGCATGAAAGCACTTTAATGTCATCTGCTGCAAATCACAAATGTTTGAGCTAAGACTAGTCGAAGCCTCCGGTGCTCCCTCACCCGTGTAAGATGTAGGAGTCGTTAAGGAAAGCGGGATACTGGTGATAAGGTCATGAGTAGTCGCCACGGCTGATATGACTAATGATGATTGACACAACATTATGTAAGAGAGACTTGAGCGTTGTTGAGAAGTTAATGCTATTTTTTTATTATAAATTTCTGTTGGGAGTGAGCTCAAAATATCGAGAAAAGGAATTGTCATTGCTTCAGACTTTTGCATATTGTTTATGAGGTCTTTAACGTATGTTTCTGCGTGACTTAGAGCTACATGCCACGGATTTTGTGAATTCGATGTATAATTGTTCGAATATAGATCTTCAGGGTCAGATTGCTGCATTTGCAAGTTTGCTTGTGTTGAAGGAGGAGAAGAAGATGATGCAGAAGCTGCTGCTGCTGCTGGGAGATTTAAAGTGAGTGAAAATAGAACAGTAGCGACAATTGCCTGCGCAATCTGACGAGCTGTTGTTGATGAACCCTCTCCTCGATATAACCATAATAACTCTATCAGAATTTTCTGCGTATGCATTAGATATGAAGCTGCATCCCCACTCTGAGTAGAAGCCATCAATCCTAAACCTGACTGACATCGACTACAGATCGTTTGAGCGGCAAAAAAAGATATGACATCCAAGAATTGGGGCTCAATTGAACAAGTGGATGATGATTGATTTTTGAAATCAGGAGGCATCCCTTCCGGCGTTAATGCATGTTGAGTAAGCACTATTAATTGCTGAATTCGTTCACGTTCTTCAAAAGTGGTATCAGCACAGCTTAAGAGAATAGACAAACAAACATCCCAGGATGAAGGACTTGATTGAAAATTAGTCAAGTACTTTGATGCGGCATTTGCATGCAATGGATCAAAATACAGCTGCTTCACAGCTTGTAAAACAGCTGTAGAGGTATATTCGCACGATGCCAACTCCATAACCTCATACAATCTCTTATATAAAATTGAGCATTAAAAATCTACTTACCGAAAACAAATTTACTACAATCAGTACTTTGTCTCACAATCTGAAGTCGGTGTTTAGCAACAGGATCATTGGACCTGGCAGACTGTTGAAAGCAGCTTTAATGTTGCCGCTATTCCTGCGGGGCATCCGTGCGTATATTATTATTTTTTTTTTTAAATTTGGTTGTGTTTTTCAAAAAATTATTGTACTCCCTCAAACTTATAATCATAAAAATAAGGTGATTCTTTAATTTGCGAACATATAGTGCGAACTGGAAAATAGCTTTCATGATCTAAAGCAGTACGCAAAGTTGTAACAGGAGTAATACTGTCTAAACTACCATTTTCAAGAAAGATCTTGACCAAATTTGTACTATATCCGGATAACATTTGAGCACCAGATTCTTTAGAAGTAACTGGAGCTGCAGAAGCCTTTCCAGATGATGCATTCCAATAAAACATCATAGGTAATTTGTATGCGCGTCCGACTATCTCTTTACCCGCAGTTTCAAATGCAGCTTTTAGAATTTGATGATGCCTACCCCAAGAGCAACGATCAGGAAAATTCTCTTTCGATATTTCTGACAGGATGTAGGTTGAGTATTTACTCGATTCTACATGAGAAACAGCTTGATCAAATTCCATATCGCTAACAACCATAATCCATTCTGGAAGATCTTCAGGTTGCAACTTGTTTTCGATTGCTGTATTTAGGATCAAACTAAAGGCAGCTAAGAAATCAGTCGATCCTCCCCAAGGACTATTTCGGACTTTGTCTATTTTGTCTTTCAAGGTTTTGCAATCATCTATTGATATAAGAGCTGGATCAGAATCAAATGTTATGAATTTGTTTTTCCATGGCGAGGGCGCTATATTACTGATAAAAATCGCTAAAGCAACTGACAACGTCATTGGATCACCAATCATAGATCCTGAAACATCTGCTAAGACCAATCCCTTGCCCAATGACACATCCTTTTCTTTTGCATGTTTCATAATGGCAATTTCGTGATCTCTCCATTGAAGCTCAAGCAGCGTTTGGCTTTCAACCTTTTGAGCACTATCGAAATTTTCTGCCCTCCAAAATTCTCTAATTCTGAAACAAAATAAACAGAAGCTTGGCTAAATTTAGCTTACATTTCCGGCAAGAATAGAGCAGTACCCTTAACAGAGATACCCTCCGTTTTTGCCTTGTTTATAAATGCGCCAAAGTTTTCTCTACAAGCAATTCTCTTTGGATCTTGATATCCTTTCAAAAAAACATCCTTATATCGATGCAATGCTCTTCCTGGCACCCGCTGAAAATTGATATCAGAAAATCGATTTGCACACATAAGTTGTTCGACTGTCATCAAATGCTGGTTTAACAGTGCGCAAGAAGTTGAATAATGATGCATTTCTTGGTAGGTGCAAAATTTGGAGTGCATGAAGATACCGCCTTCTTGACCTCCTAATCATAATATTTAAGCCGTGTCTTACCTGCCGCTAAATTAATTTGTTTTTCGGGAAACTCTAGAGCATAAAACTTTCTAGCAACATGATGAGCCATTCCTGTCATCTTATCAAACATTTTTCCCTTTCTTGGAGCCCATTTACCGCACAGAGAAATATCAATAGCGTCTTTTTTATTTCTCAATAACTCCATATCACGATGTAATTGTTGAGCAATCAAATTATAGATCTCTTCTCTGATTTCAACATCTATACATTTCTTCTGACTTTGCATACTTCGACATATTTCATTCAAATCTTTCCAGTATCCATATGACGGGTACAGACTTAAGAGAGATTTTGCAGTTCTCGGACAAATTCGAGAGAAATGACGGAATAATGCCCAAGAGGCTTGTTTAGCTCCTTTGCCAACGCCTGCAAGTCGCGTGTCTCGAACCTGAAATATCATTACAGCTATATCAGAAAAAATTGCTGAAATTTTTTCTGGGACTTTACAAGACTCTGCAAATTTCAGAATCGCCTGAAATTGTTTGTAAATATTATTTGAGATTCTTCTTTGACCTGACATTGTACCTGAACATTTTTCTGAACGTTGCTTCTTTTCTAAACATTCTGATGATTGTTTATCAATCGCTTTATTTAGATTTTTTCTTAGTTTACGTGATAAACCTTTCTTTTGACGTTTAGGCTTTATATTTGTCGTAATATTCCACAACCTTATGAGAAGTTGATCACTATCAACAGGATCATCAAGTAAATCAGGACATTTAATCATATTTACATCTAAGCCTTTTTCCACCATCTCTAAATATATTGACTGCATGCAAAAATATTTTGATTTTTTAATTGTTATAAAAAAAACTAAAAACTTCTTTCATTAATTTCGATAGGATCAATTTCATTATAATCGAAAATGGATAAGACTCTTATGACATCGCTTATGAAAAACATAGATCCACAAAAAACTAAAACACTTTTGTCATCTTTAGACATAATTTGAGTTAATTCATATTTTAAATCATTAGCTCCCTGTTTTAAATTGAATTTATCCTTATGCCTACTGTATCTAAATTATCATTTATTAATTTGTGAAGTCTGAATCAAAAAAAAATTTTTAATTTTTTTTTTACCGAGACGATAAATTTTCATTTTCTTTTAATTCAGTTTTAATATCTTCAATTTTTCTTAAACGATGATGAGTACTTTGAAAATAATGAAAACTCTTAAAATAAAATTATTTTTTTTATCTTACTAATAAAATTGTTTGATTTTTTGGAGATGAGTCTAAATGAATAATGAAAGGCTCAAAAATATTAATTGAACGTCCTTCACTTTAATTTTAAAAATAAAATTTAAAAATAATAAAATTAAAAAAAAATTTATCTATTACCTGATAGAACAAATAATACGAAATTTTGAAATTGGATGATTATATTTAAGTTGTTCAGCAAATCTTGTTAAAGCGGTAATATTATGACCACAATCAATGTATAATGCCTCCAAATCTATATAATATTTTTAAATTTTATATAATTATTTTAATTATATCAAATTTATTTTAATGACATACTATTTAAATTAAATTTATTTAATTCTTGATTAGAAAATCTGTAAGCTCTTCCAAAAGGTTTTAAATCTTGAATTTGATAATCTTTTTTATTTAAAATAATTTCTAATGCTTTTCTAAAAAAAAAAAAAAAAAAAAAAAATTACTTTGCAATCCTTGTATTTTCATCATCAAAATATTCATTTTGAATAGATTGAATTTGATATAAAATTGCTGAATTTTTTTTAATTGTATTCTTTATTGAATTAAAATTAATAGCAGTGGGTCCTAAAATAATTGGACAATCTTTTTTAATAATGCCAGCTTTTTCTTTAGCAATTGATTCTAATGTATTTCCCAAAATATTCATATGATCATAACCTATTGAAGTTATAATTGAACATAAACTTTTATTGAAAATATTAGTAGAATCAAATTTTCCTCCTAAACCGGTTTCTAGAATATAAAAATCACAATAATTCTCAGAATTCAAATTTGGTCCTTTATAAAAATAATATAATGCCATTATTGTTAAGATTTCAAAAAATGAATATAAAGATAAATTATTTTTATTTAAATTATTAATTAAATCATATAATTTTATAAAATTTTTTATTGATATTTTATTACTATTTATTTGTATTCTTTCACGTATTGTTAATAAATGAGGTGAAGTAAATAAACCTATTTTATAATTTTCATTTTCTAGATTTTTTGCAATTTTAAATGCTACAGAACCTTTTCCATTAGTACCAGCTATATGTATAATTTGAATATCAGGTATAAAACCAAATGTTGAATTTAATAATTTTCTTGTGTTGTCAATTCCTGGACTGTATTTATGTTGTTTAATTAATTTATTAATTATAATTTTAAATTCATTATTATTTTTCATTATAAAAAAATTTATAATTTTATTTTATTAATTATTTCTTTAAATAATTTTTTTTTTACTTCACTATCAAATTTAACGCAGTAAACGGCTAACGAGGATGGACCTAAAAAAAAAAATAATAAAATAAATTTTTAAGAATAAAATAAATTAAAAAAATTTTAAAATTTACCCTTTTGTAATGCAGCAAATCTAATACCATTATTGAAACCTGAAATATCTTCAAATTTTTTACTAATCCATAATGGCGAATTTAATAATAAATTCCATGTCCCTTTTTGTCTAAATATTATTCTTTCAGAATTA
>JAPYZD010000872.1:0-39547 GCA_030522725.1 Ichneumoninae sp. B BG-2022a
AAAAATACTAAAATCAAAATAATAAAATAAAAATAATAAAATAAAAAGTTACCATAATTTCTTGAATATCTTCATCAATTTTATCTAGTTGTAATTTCATTTTATCCATACTACTTTCATGTTGTTTTGGGACACTTCTTTGATGATTACACAAAATAGCAACCTCTCTAAAAATAAAACAATTTTTTTTCTTCAAATTTAACCTATTAGCGGATTCATAAAATTGCTTAATAAGATCTGGATTTGCCACATCAAATTCAGTAGGCTTCAATTTATTTAACTCTAATTTAAAAAAATCAAAAATGATTTTAAACTCACCACTTTGGAGTGTAACAGAAGCATTGTATGTTCTAAATACTTTTGCGGAAAGACCAGGCATTAAATCTCTTAAATATTTATTTAATAAACCCGTCTAAGAAAAAATAAAAAAAAAAAAAAAAACTTACTGTAATATGACTAAATATATCTTCATCTTTTTTTTTGTCTTTACAAAAAGAAATTAAATTATTTAAAACAATAAGTTCGACCTAATAATAATAGTGTATAATAATGATGAGAACCTTTGTCGTATTTAAATAACGGATTGAATCTTTGCCAAGAAAGTCTAAAGTTATACTTGAATTTTCTTTCTAAAAAAAAGGTACATTAAAAAAAATTAAACTTACATCAAAAGTAATATGTTCGAGTCTTAAAGAACAACAACCAACAGTATCAGCTTCTTCATTGCTATCCTTTTCATTACCAACTCTTAAAGCTAAAGCATCAAGCATATATGTTGCTGTTCCCAATTGACGTTCAAAAATATCAGATGCTAAAATAAATAGATTTTATATTTAAATTACATTTCATTTTTTCATTATAATCTTTTCTAATTGCTTGTATACGATCCTAATTATTATAATTTAAACATTTCTTACTTTTAACTTTCTAGCTTTTTCATATTTAAGATAATCTTTCTGTCCTTATATAATAATAAATAGAAATAAAAAATACCTTTGACAGCAGAGCCTGCTCCTAGGAATGTATATTTGAATTGACCATTAACACTGTCTTTATAATATGCCAACCAACTGACTGTATTATCATGTACTATATCTTTCCAACAATGACCATTCATTTGTTTTGGAAGTCGAGGTACGGGTGCATCTTCATGACAATTTATTGTGACTTCTTCAGGAAATATTCGTCTCTAAAAAAAAAAAATATTTTTTTTTTTTTTTATGAATTTCTTACTTTTAATTGTCCCATTTTTGGATGTTCACCACGACCTCTAAATAAACTTGGAGGCTCTGATTTATATGTCCCAACTTTTTCTCTTAACCAATCAAATAAAGCATACATATTGGGGCCTTCTTCTAAATCCTTTCGACGTTTTTCTATTTCTCGTTCTTCTTTTGACATGGCTTTTCTCTTTTCTTTTAAAGATTCTCGTGCTTCATCTAAATACTAAATTGAATAAAAAAATATCGTAAACTTTTCTTACGCACATATTTGATTTTAGAAAAATCAGTATTTTCAAATTTTATTTTATGAGATATTATAAAATGATTTGATGGAAGTCTCGATATCAAAGCATCCCAGAAATTTTTAATAAATTTGGTTTTTGTGCCATAATCCGACTCCATTGCAGCACACCAATAATTAGCGACCTCTTCTGCTTGTGGTGGCAAAATAATAGTTTCCTCATTTATTGTTATAGGAATTTTATGTGGGACATATGGGGGGGTAAACATTAATCCTTTATGTTCAAGATATACCCACTAAAGAAATATTTAGATTTTTTTTTTAAAAATCACCTGATTTCCTCCTTTTTCTTCTGTTTTTTCCCACCAACAATTAATTGGCTCAAAACTTTCTTCTGTAAGTATTGGAACACGTTTCTAAAAATATCTATTTAGATAATTCATACTTTTAACATTATTTTATTTTCAATTTTAATTTTTTTAATTTTTTTATGGGCGGGAGGCAAACTTTCAGCAGATCTTTTAGTTTTGATTGAAGAAAGTGAAACAGTTGAAATGGCGGGAGCTGATTTAGAAGCAAGTGGAACATCATCATCATCATCACTATTTTTCAAATTCGTATGACTTGAAACACTTTTTGAATCAAAAATATTTTGTTTATTTGCTCTTTGACGTTTAGGTTCAGAAGCATTTATTAATGGAGTATCATCATCTTCTTCTTCCTCTGCTTCAATTTCCTATAATAATTTTTTTTTTTTAAATTCCTTACACGTTGACGTTTATTAAGGGATATTTTCATTGACCTGTGACTATATATTTACAGGTCCAGTGACGAAAAAAAAAAAAAATTCAATCTTCTTCTTCTTCTTCTTCATCCTCTTCTGATTTAATTTTTCTATCTGGATAATATCCAAGATCCTATAATATTTAGAATTCAAAATAAATTTAATTACTTCATAATGTTTTTCCATATTATGATGTAGACAATTTTCAAAATTTTTGTCATCGATAAAATAACGATAATTTGAGAATACTCCCGGAAAACGTTTATAATGTAAATTTCTATTTGGCCTTATTGCCCATGGATGATATGCATTATAATCAGGTTCATTATCAATGAATGATGCAGCATATTTTAAGCTCCAGGATCTAAAATTTTTTTTTTTAAAAAAAAATATCACCTAATCGAATTATTAAAAAAACCCATGGAATACGCAAACATAAAATTTTTATCTGGATAAGGTTTTAAATATTCTGCTCTTTTATATCTGATAAGGAAAATAAAAAATTTTTTTTAATTTAAATAGAATTTACGTAATTTCTGGATGAACCATAGCAGTACGTCCCCAAGATCCTAGAAATATTCCAAAAGCAAACATTCCAGTATACCACCATACATAAGTCTAAATTTTTTTATGAAATTTTATTTTACCCCGGGATGATTAAAATGATATATGACACTTTTTTCATTTAAAAAACGCAATGTAGCAAGATCATAACGTTTCAAATTGTGGTTTATATGTGCTGCAAATTTATGGCGTGCATCTGGTAGCCACCAAAAAATTGTTGACATATCAGGTATACAGTTAATCTGGTAAACTTGTTGTTGAATTTGCAACTCTTATACTTAAAATTCTTATATCTTTAAAAGGTCTTTCTTCTGAATTTGTTTTAACCTAAATAAAAATTCAAATAAAAATTTGAAATTATAACTTACATTTGAAATATGTGATACAACATCCATACCACGTATAACACGACCAAAAACAGAATGTTTGCCATCAAGAAATGGTGTCGGTACCTTTATCAATAAATTTCTTAAGAAATCTTACAGTTGTTATGAAAAATTGTGATCCATTTGTACCCGGTCCAGCATTAGCCATCGAAACAGTAAAAGGACGATCATGTTTCAAACTTTTATGAAATTCATCACAAAATTCACCACCCCAAATTGATTCACCTCCTGTCCCATCACCATTTGGGTCACCTTAAAAAAAAAAAATTTTTTTTTTTTTATATGTACCTGTCTGTATCATAAAATCTTTTATAACTCTATGAAATAAACAACCATCAAAATATCCATTACGTGAATGGACAGTAAAATTTTCTACAGTTTTTGGGACTTCTCTTGGAAATAATTTAATTACTATGTCTCCTGCTGTTGTATGTATACAAGCCTCAGATGCAAGACGTGGACCATGCTGATCTTGACCTAAATTATTACAAAAAAAAAATAGATTTCTAATACCTGTTGCTAAAGAAGTTGCAGCAGCTTTTTGTAATTCTTCTTTTGTCGGGAGTTCATTTATGACATCACGAGATTCTTCACCAGTTGTATTTGGTTCTCGTCGTGTAAAACAATAGAATCTAAAAAAAAAATTTTGATAATTGTTTTTCTGCTTCACCACTTTCAGCAAACTTTGCACCAGTGACACGTTTCTGAATGAATATAAAAAAAAAGTGTAAGCTTACTTTTTCAATACGACCTTGTAATAATGCTAAACATAATGGTCTTTCCGTTTCCGCTCGTCCCAAAACTACAACTAATTTATTCGTTATTATATTAATAATCTTTATTCCAACTAATGAAGGTATTAGAATGAAATTTTCTGATTCATCAAATACTATTGATTGTCGACGTCGCCAATCTGTACGATCTAAATCCTAAACAAAAAAAATTTATCACAAAAAATTTTGAGAAAATTTCTCAAGAAAAGTTTTTAAGGAAAAAAAATCCTTAAAAATATTTTCCATATTTTAAATTACTTTTTCTGTAGCCATTCTTCGACCAAAATCAAATCTATCTAAATGTAATTGTTCCATATGTGGATCAGTTTGAGCAGTAGCATACATCTAAATATTTATATTTTTTTTTTCTCTTTACCTCAACAGATTCGTCATAACATCTTATAAGTTTTCCTGTTAATGTTTTGAATACACGAACCATTCCATCAGCACATAGAATTACAAAAAAGGAACCGTTTGAAGATAAATTTATCGCTAATGCATATGTTTTTTTCTAATAAAAGAAATTTTTTCAATTTTTTCCATACCTTGAATAATTCATATAAATCTGTTGAACTTTTAAATTTATATTTGAAATTTGTAGGAAGCTTAAGTGTTTCAGGATCCCACCATTCAATCGCACCAGAATCATCAACAGTTAAAGTAGCGTTAAGATTAGAAGAATAACGTATTCCTGTTATAATTTTAGAATGTAATGTTGTAAGTTCTTTTAATGATTTTAAATCTTTTTCAGTTGCGGATATAATTGTAATTGTATTACCATGTGTTCTATAATAAACATAAATATAACTCAACCTTACATTGCTATTAATGGATCT
Organism: Ichneumoninae sp. B BG-2022a; assembly: GCA_030522725.1. Taxonomy (NCBI): domain Eukaryota; kingdom Metazoa; phylum Arthropoda; class Insecta; order Hymenoptera; family Ichneumonidae; species Ichneumoninae sp. B BG-2022a. The sequence continues at coordinate 4,808 of JAPYZD010000872.1, forward strand.
AATGCACCGGGATGATGAACAAATTCACATAAATCGGGTGTGAACGATAATTCAATAATTGATGTCATATCTATCATTAAGTTTTTTTTTTTATAATCTTACCAAAATTTATAACATCAAATAATTTAAAATATGATTTGGGACTTTCATCTCCTAAAGCTTCTGTTCCAACGACACCAACATAAAGACCATCACTTGAAAGTGTTATATGAGACATTATTCCACCTTAAAAAAAAAATAAAATTTTTTTAAAAAAAAAGATCAAGTTTTTTTAAAAAAAAAATAAAGTTTTTTAAAAAAAAAAATCAAGTTTTTTTAAAAAAAAAAAAATTTTTTTAAAAAAAAGTAAAGTTTTTTTAAAAAAAAAATCAAGTTTTTTTAAAAAAAAAATAATGTTTTTAAAAAAAAAAATAAAGTTTTTTAAACCTACCACCAAGAATTGCACGATATTTTTTTAAAAATTTTAAACCATCTGATTCTTTTTTCCAAAATTTTACAAAACCATCTTCGGATGCAGTAATAATATAATTTGTAGGATTACTTGCAGCAACTAAATAAATCAAAATAGAATATAACCTACCGAATCTTATAAGATCTGTATGCATAAAACTTTTTTCATATAAATTAGTACATGGTAAATTTGCAAGATATATTGATTCATTTGGCAATACTTAAAAAAAAATAAATTAATCATGGCAAACCTCTTTGTCGTTTTTTTGATATTTGAACGGGTAAAGGACCTTTAATTAAATTAAAATTTTTTTTTTATTGGCTTACCAAATTCATCATCACTTGAAGATTCAGATTCTAAATTCAAAATGTGAAATTTTTTTTTTTATTACCTTCTTGTTTTCTTTTTTGATTTTTTTTTAAATCAAAATTATTTTGTTCAACATCTGGTAATTCGACAGCAGAGGACATCCGCCTCCTAAATCTGAACCTGGGACTAAGATGACTAAAGAAAACATTAAAGATATTGATCGTCAATTAAAAGATTGGTTTTTAACAAGACGTGTTTTAATGGAACGTAATAAAGCACTGAAAGAACTTTTCAAAGCTCATAAAGTTTCAGGTTTTAAAAAAAATTAAAATAAAAATTTTTTAATAGGACTTGAGACAACTATACCAGATAGTGTTTCGGTGAGAGATAATGTTATGTGGCGGGATTTGACTAAAGGTGTCCCAAAATTAGAAGAAAAATTAACAATAAATGCTCGTCAAATGAAAGCTGACATGTATGTCCCAAAAATTAAATTTTTTTTTAGCTATTTAAAATTATTTAAAGAAGCAACAGATTTGGATCATCCTTGTAGACTTTCAGGTGTCAATTTCTTACACTGTCTAAAAATAAATTATAATGATGATAATTCTAACGTAAGAACTAAAGAACGCATTTTTGATATCTTTTTTTCAGAATATCTGTTATCCTCAATTTTCAGAATTTAGTTCATGTAGACAGCGTTTGATTGAGAAACAAAGAAAAAATATTGAAAATCGATTAAACGAACAAAATAAACTTGATCAACATGCAAGTCAATTATGGTTGAGACGCCAACAAGTCGCACAACAACTTCAATAAAATTCATTCAGAGATCTTGGTGGAAGAAAATCATTAAATTTTTAAAAAATTTGTCAATCTTCATTTTAGTCATCACTAGTTTAAATCAGAAGCAGAACTGTACTTTGTATCGTCAAACAAATAGTCAGACGGTTGATCCAATAAATTATCATCATATACATAAATCAGAAGCAGAACTGTACTTAGTATCTTCAAACAAATAGAGTCAGAAGAATTTCAAAAAAAATTGTCATCATTATATTTAAGCGGGAATACTCATAACAATATTCAATTTCAAAAATCAGATGGTGATGCATGAGGTGTCGTCATACAACAGTCGACGATTAGCTCTTGGTGAGAGCAAAAATTTATCATCACTTGAAAGATTAAATTATAACACCGACACCGACGCATTATAATAAAAATGCGAACCGGATTAGCGTTCTTAATTTAGGCGAAACAGAACGAGAGGTATTACGACGACTTAACGATAATCCCCTAGCTAGGTCGCCAAGATTTTTTAAATGGGTTCAAAATAAGAAATACTGAATGTGTTCATATTCAAGTGTCTGATATGGGTCATATCATGTTTGTATTTTGTTGGGACACATTTTTCTATTTGAGCAAAATGTTGTAAATAATTTGTTGTGTCTAAATTATGAAGCTCTATTACTTCCAATACAGAACACTTGTACGACTTGATTTTGCGAGCAATATCACTACATTTAGCGTGCATATGTAAAGCTTCATTTAGCGTGCATATGTAACATTTTGTGAGTAATTATCTTGTGGTTGTTTCTGTAGCACTATCATTTTTTGTGAATTGGCTAGTAGCAACGGAAACCTTGCCATCTTTTAGCTCATAAACATATAAAACTACTTTAGCACTATCAATCGACATTAGCATAAAACTGGGTACGATCGAATTTGAATTATTTCCAGGACGACTTGCTCCTGTGGCTGAGCCCGGATTAATGTAAACTTTCCCTCTAATTTTCTCAGCACTATTTTGATGTGTAAAACCTGTAACGAGGATATCACAATCAAGTTTCCGCTGCCAAGAAGGCAAAGCAGAACGACTATCTCGTGGCAGAATCTGATATCCATTAACTATTCCAATTTTGTAACCAGCAATCTCTACACATTTGCTTTCTGGAAAATCACAAACCCAATCAAGAGTATCCTGATCTATATCACCACGAACTACATGAAAATTCTTGGACACTTTTTGGAGACGGGCAAGAGTTTCGGGATTGCCGATATTACCTATGATAATGATTATTTAAGAAGCATTCTTACCTGTACAGAGAACGTGGCTAATTTTGTCAGTGCTCAACAGATCATCGAATGGAATGGGTATAATGGGTTTCCTTTCTGGTATATGCAAATCTCCAATTAGTAAAATGAGTTCACCAAATGAAGATGATGACTGATTTGTCATAAGAAATAATCTGTTCCTGAAGGATCTGTAATAATGTCAACAGAATCAAGTAAAAAAATTGTTGGATACAAGGCAGTTGATGATTATGTGAAGGATGGTATGACAATCGGTCTTGGAACAGGCTCTACTGCAAAACATGCTGTTGATAGAATAGGACAATTATTAAATGACGGAAGGGTGAAAAATATAAAATGTGTTTGCACTTCTGAAGAAACGCAATCTCAAGCAGAAAGTTTGAAACTTCCTTTGATATCAATAAATGATGTTCAAAAAATAGATATAACGATCGATGGTGCAGATGAAGTTGATTCAAATTTAAATTTAATCAAAGGACTTGGTGCAGCATTATTAAGAGAGAAATTAGTTGAAATTATCACAGACAAGTTTATCGTTATTATTGATGAAACAAAATTTCGTGAAGAAGGAATTAGAGGACCAATACCGATTGAAATAATTAAATTTGGTTATAAGCATACAATTAATCGTGTACAGAAACTAATACCTAAATCTCAAATCAAATTAAGAAAAAATAATAATCAAGATATATTGGAAACAGATAATAATAACTATATTATCGATTTATATTTTGATGATAAATTTATTATATCTGATTTATCTAAACTGTCGAATGATTTAAATAATATAATCGGTGTTGTTGAACATGGTATTTTTGTCAATATGGTTGATTTATGTTTAATTGCAAAAAACAATTCAATCATTCTTAAAAACAAAAAATAATAATTTTTTTCTACATTGAACATAGAGAAAATACTAGACCAACCATACCATACATTTTAATTACACTAGATACCTTTGTTGTTGAAGTTATCTTTTCGATAGGTGTTGTTGTTGTCTCAACAGCAGCAGATAATGTGTCTTCCTCTTCTTCTGAAGATTGTTCATGACGCTTAATATTGGTTTCTTTTTTGAGTGGTGGTGGTGGTGGTGGTGGATGAACTTTCATTGCTGTTGAAGAAGAAGAAGAAGAAGGATTATGTTTTCCTTCATTATTGTCTTCAATGGATTCTTCAAGATTGTCGGGGTTTTCGATTTCTTCATGAGATTTTGTGGGGTCTGTTAAAATCAATTTTTTCCTCTTATTCGTACCAGATGTCTTTTCATCTTCAGTAGTCTCATCAAGATCATCTCCACCCTTAGAAAAAGGATTATCATTAGATTCTTCTTCTTCTTCTTCATCTGCTGTACCTTCATCAGTTAATAATGCAGCAGAAGTACGAGCATCTTCATGAGTTATATCTCGATTCCCTTTTACATTTTTTGGTTCACTTATTTGAATGAATTCCTGCGATTGTAAACTTGGTAGCTTAGAGGTACTATCAATTGATGATAGAAATTTTGCCGACAAAATAGTAAGCAATACAAATAGTTTCATAGTTCTGTGGTTTATGACATGTAGATCGGAGAGTACAAACATATTACATATTTTGAATTGGTAATAGTTTAAAATTCAGAATAGAATGTTTCCATTGATTCATTATCTGTTTTAATAATTTCAAGGCGACAGAATCTGTTGCACCAGTTAACCTTTTTTCGAGTTGTTCAATTATTCCTAATTGTGGCAGTACATCTATTAAAGAATTGTGTAAAAAATTTTCTGTTTTTTCCTATTAAATTAATTTTTTTTATTTATATAATCTTACTAAAGGCGGGAGTGATCCATATATTGGAAATTCAGGTAAAATAGATGTATCACTGGTTTTATATATTGAATAGAATGCTGTTGATATTCTACAGAAAAAATTTTAAAAAAATTAAAAAATTTTTTTTGAAATACTCACGATGCATTGTCTATACTATGAATAAATCCACGTCCTAATAAATAAAATCCGGTACTATCTCTTCCAATAATTCTCAACTTTAAATCAAATAATTTTTTAATATTTATCTTCTTACAACTTTAGTCAAAAGGGAGCCAGGATAAATGTTATTTGTTACTAGACCGCCATTTGGAAAAAAAAATAATGGATATCTACCAAAAGGAGAGATACCCTCATCAAGTGAACATCTAAAATAAGTTTTTAAAAAAAATATTCTAACTGTGTTCCAAGATCAATAGTGTAATCCAAAATAAGACCATCTCCTTCTTGACGAGAATCATATAATTCGGATTTATTTACAACAAAAGATGTATTTCCAATAAATGTTGAACCTAACATTGTAGTTAAACCCATTGAACGTAATTCTGCTAAATAAATTGTTTCTTTTTGACATGTTGATTGACTTATAAAGATTCCTTGATTGATTAAATTTCCAACAGGTAAAGCTGCCATTAATTATTTTTAAATTAAATTTACCAATACTACCGATAGTAAGTGGAATTTCTGGTAAGGCTCCCAAAGGTATATTAATAGGTGTTAAAGCAGCATTAAATAAACAATCTAACTCAGATAAATAATTATAAACATCTTTATAAGTTGCTATACTGTAAATTCTCCCTTTTTGACATTCTCCTTATGATTTTATTAATAAATATATTTATATCTACCTTGTACTGGAAGTCCTATGAATGGTGTTTGTACTTCTAGGAGACTTTGCACGTGTATTATTATTATTGCTAATAAACAAAATCGTAACATAAAAAAGTTGAGTTAGGTCGCGAATATCACACATTATCAAAAAATTCTATTATGTTTTATTAAACCTTTTATATTAAGCGGCTCTTTATTAAAACAGCTAGTAACTTATGCATTGCAAGATTCTAAGTCTTTTTTAAATGTATGTAAGCTTTCACACGCTTACCAAATTCTAAGCTCATTGCACATTGCAATGGCAGTGTTCATTATACATTGCATTGGCAGTGTTCATTGTACATGGCAGTGGCAGTGTTCATTATACATTGCAATGGCAGTGTTCATTATGCATTGTAAGAGTTAAGTTTTTCATGCGCAGCAGCAGCTAAATTCTCCTTAGCACTGTCAGAGTTCAGTAATTCACTTATAGAAAGCTGATTGACAAATTGCGCGGCTTGACTTAGAACACATAATTGTGTGACTCCAGTCTCATAATGCATATTGAAACGATCGCGAAATACAGAGAATCTTGGTCCTAAACTTTTAGCATGTCCTATCGATAAAAGTTTATTCAATTCTGATTCTGGTCGGTATATTGAATCATGATATGCTTGACAGACAACAAAATCACTGTGCGATCCTTTGTGTAAACTCAATAATCTCAGTTGTTCGCGCATGGTATTTATAACTTTCGTTGTCTCTGCTAAAGTTTCATCAATTTCATCAATGGTTGATTTTAATAATTCTTGTGTATTTTTAAGCATCTCTTTTTCTGATTCCTACAAACATGTAATTATCAAAAAATACGTACTTGTAATTGGCGCACTATAATAGACAGCTTATTTTCAATTTGATTTTTAGTGTTATCTGCTTTAGATAAAATAAGCGCTCGTGATTCGTGTATTGCAGGTTCGAGTAATTGCGAATCACTAAGAAGTTCAAATAATTTTGTTTGGTATTCGTTGCACAATTTTGCTTCATTTAAATATGCCCAAGCTTCATTAACAACTAGGACTTCATGACCATCATGTTGACCTTCCATACCACAACAACCACAAAAACATTGAGTCTCACATGACAAACAAAAAAAATGTACGGGTTCTTCAGGATGTAGAGGGCACATAAAATCTATAATTGATGGTTTTTTTTTTGGAAACTCATATAAATAATCTTTTAGACCAATTTTATTAAGATCATCAATAGTTCTTTGTGTTATATAGGATTTATTAGGAGTATTGTTCTGTGATTTCTATTATAAAACAAATTATTTTCAAAAGATTTTCTTACATTTTCTGATTTTATAAACTTAGATATTACAGGACTATCTAAATTTATATTTGATAACTTTTTTCTTTTAAACAAATCAACAGAGTCTAAATCTGTGGTTTTAGAACGATTTCTAATCATAAGTTTATTCATATCATTTCTTAAATCCGGTAATGATTTTCTTCCTATTGATTTAGATACTCCATGAATTAATTCATTCGTAAACTGATATTTTGATAAATTAGAATTTATTTCAAAATCAGATTTTTTTTCATCTTCAGAAAAACTATCTATAGCTTCTTGTTTATATTTCTTAATATTATTATTTTTATTATTGATTCTTGGATTTATAATTGAGAATACACTATTATTTATTTTATTGATATCATCAAATTTATTACTTTTTTCAATTGACATAACACTTAATAGCGATGTTTGGTCACTTGGTGCTCTCTCAATATTAAGCATGTATTGTGAATCTGAAAATGCACCAGACTTCAAGAAATTTTGCGGCGCTAAAGGTAAATTTGTATTATCTATATTGATTAATTTATGTTTCAATGATTTATGTATATCTCTTGCGCAATTTATACATTGATATTCAACACATGAACTACAATAAATTAATTGACACCCGACTGAAAAAGATTGTAACAAATTATTATTTAATTCAATAACTTTTCTATTACAAATATCACATTTATTAGGAGTTATTATATTAGGAAAAGCAGAATTTATATTTGAGTATTTTTTAAAAAAATTATTTTTTTTATTTTCATCAATAATTTTATTATATATAGGTACTTTAAAATACTTAGGAAGTGGTATCATAGTATTATTATTACTATTATGATAATTTATAGCTGTATTTATTATTTTATTAGATTCATGACCCAAAATGTCGGGTGTTATAGGATAACCACGTAAACGTGGTTTTTTAAAATAATCTATAAAATCAATTGGGACAACATTTATAGAATCTTTTAATTTTTGTTTATTATCAAAAATCATAATTGATGATAAAATATTTATGGTATCATCTATTAAATATGTTGATTTATGACATAAAGGACATTTAATAGATACGGGTGTTGATTCAAAGGATAAATTATTATTATTATTATTATTATTATTATTATTATTATTTTTTTTTTTCAAGTCGTAAAATATAAGAATCATAAATTAAATTAGATTTAGATTGAGATTGATTTTGTAATAATAAACTTTTTTCTTCTAAATTTAATCGACGCCATAGCATGGAAATTGATCTTTGATTTGAACAAAAAATTGCTGCTGAACATACAAGACATAAATCATGACCACAATTGAGTTTTATAAATTCGAGACATTTACGTTGACAATAATTACAAGATTTCATATCTTTTAATAAATTTTTGTCATTTAATTCATAACTCAAATGATGTTCTATAATTTCATTTATAATATTATCTGATTTTTCTCTTTCATATTCAATTAGATTTCCTTCTTGTGATTCGTTTACTCCTTCTAACTCATTAATTCTGTCAAACTTATTAATTCCGTCAAAGCTGTTCATTTTGTTGTTCAAATTTGTTTTGTTCAATTTTTTGATTAATTGTTTTTGATATAGAATTTTTTGTAAGTGCAGGATTTAATTCACCTCTTTTTTCAAGTTCTAATAAAAAATCAAGATCAAATTCATCAAGAAATCGTGGAATATCTGACATTTATTATTTTAGTTATCTTTGTACCTCCCGGCACAATAAGTGGGAATATTTTTTGATTTTTTTAAGAAAAAAAAAGGTTCTGTGTCAAATGCTGGTGTACCTGTTATTATCTATTGCCGTTATAGCAGCAACCGTAATCTGGTGGCGATTCTGTAGGAAAATTATACAGGGCATACCAGGTGGAAAATCTCGTGATATACAAAATTGCGCCATTATTCCCTCTAATCTCTCTCAGATAGAGCTGGCTGCTGAGCTCTCTGAAAAGTTAACTCCTATGATTAAAAATGAGAATAAAGAGGATGATAAATTAGATAAGCAGCAATTATTGCTGACTGATCCTAATCAAATAGCAGGAGAATTATCTTTAGAGACTGCTGAGTTTAAAGATGATGATGAATTTGACGATTCTGATTCGTCATTCTTAATAGTAGATCAATCTCCAGCACCTAGTCCCACGGGAAATAATGAAAAAAAAGAGGAGAAAAAAGATCCCATGTTATCAGTCAAACCATTAAAAGAAGACAATATGAATAATGATAATGATGATCTTTCAATTAAAGAAGATTCTACAAATCATGATAATGATGATGATGATGATGATGCTGTTGCTGCTACTGAGACGGAAAACCCCTCAAATGATGTTGATGATGATGAATGTAGTAAAGCTGAAAAAAAAAAGAATATCCGACTCAGAATAATTTCAGAAGCACGAGCAATAATTACAGAAAAAATCGTTAAAGAAAAAAATAAATCAGAAAAAGAATTAGATGACGAAAAATCAGATGATGATTATTTAAATAATGAAAAACTTAATATGGAAAAAGCAGAAGATTATAAATCTCAAGGAAATGTTTTATATAAAGAAGGAAAAATAGATGATGCCTTAGAACTGTATACTAAAGCATTATATTGTTGTTCCATTGAAGATATATCTTCTGAATTAACTATTGTGACTTTGTGTAACAGGTAAAATTAAAAAATTAATAAATTTTTTTTTCATTAGAGCAGCATGTTATTTAACTAACAAAAACTATCAGCATGCTATAAATGATGCAACTGATGCTATTAATTTGGATGAAAATTTTGTTAAGGTGAGAAAAAAAAAAAAAAAAAAAATTTTATCAGGCTTTTATAAGAAGATTTAGAGGCTATGAGGGATTAGAAAAATGGCATGATGCATTATCTGATTTGAATAAAGCAATTGAATTAGATCCTTCACTTAAGTAAAAAAAATTTTTAATTTTAAAAAAAAAATTTTTTATTTTATTTTTTTTTTAATTTTTTTTTTATTTTTTTTTTTTATTTTTTTTTTATTTTTTTTTTTATTTTTTTTTTTATTTTTTTTTTAATTTTTTTTTTATTTTTTTTTTTATTTTTTTTTTTATTTTTTTTTTTTTTTTAGATTAAAATATATTATAGAGCATACAAAAATTGAGCAAAAATGTAAGAAGTTTTTTTTTTATTCAAATATTTTATAGCACAAGAACAATTTGAAAAAGAAAAACAAGAAATGATGGATAAATTGAAAACATTTGGAAATTGGGCCTTAGGAAAAGTTGGCTTATCACTCGAAAATTTTAAACTTGAGCAAAATCCAGATACTGGTTCATATAATATATCATTTCAACAAAATAAATAGTATATTATCTTATTTGTCTTGTTCTTATTTTTAAGATACTTCTTTGTCTACTAACCTAAAACAAAATATAAAAAAAAAAATTTTGTTTATTACTGCATAAATCAAAGGTATAATAATTAATATAATTATGATTATTAAACCGCTTAAATAGCTTAAAAATGTAATGTCATATGTATTTACTGATGCTGTTGCATTGACAAGTTTAATTAAAAATAATAAAATATAAAAATATTTCAAAAGGCACATAATTATTATTAGTTTTCCTTTTAATCTTTATGATGAACAAATTCTTCTTTTAACATATGTATGAATACTTTATTCGGTGTTTTTATTGGATCAGAGAATGTATAACCCTGATTAAAAAAAAAATTATTAATATTATTATTATCATACTTTATGCCAATCATAGCAAACGGAATAAGCCATTAATTGACCCGAGGCATCAAATTTTGCTTGTGTTATTGGTGCTTTAACATTCTCAGTTGAACTTATACGTTTTTTTTTACTTATGTCCCAAGTAATTGCTGTTCCATCCGAAGCCTAAATTTTTAAAAAAATTTTCAAATTATAATTTCTCACTGAAGTCAATAATGTATTATTATAGACAGGATGAAAATCTAGACAATTAATTGGAAACACTTTTTGACCAGCTCGTTCTTCTAATCGATGACATTTAAATGGAAAACCCTCACTTTATAAAAAAAATTTAAAATTCATTATTATTCTTACGATTTCATTGAAGGTTCCAAATAAGTTATACAAACACGACCCTCAATTGATGCTGCAGCAAAACCTTTACGATTTGGATGTACTTTAATTGCTCTAAGTTGTAAACGTAATGCTGTCTCAGTTTTCTATTCAAAGTTCTATTACAAACTATTTATTGGTCTTACTGTTGGCGGCGCTCTAAAGTTCATCATTGATATAGCATGTACTTTTCTATCAGAACATGCTGCCGCTATAATGGGGTTTAGATAATCCATTGCATATACCTAAAATAATTAAAATAAATTTAAACCAACCTTTGCATTAAGATTCGCTGTATATACTGCATTTGGCTGACGGCAATCCCAAAATTTGATTGTTTTATCCCAGCTCCCGGATATACAGACATTATTTTCATCATCAAATGCAAGTACAGATACGGGTGCTTCATGCTGTAAGAATTGATAATCAAAAAAAAATTGATGGCTATCATCTTACCATGCCTATTGTTTGACTTTGACCTGTAGATAAATTATGCATTTTGATTTCATTATCGCACCCTCCGCTAAATAGCGCTAATTGCTTCGAAGCATTTGACTAAAAGATGCACCTCCTACCTTGCTAAAACAGCAACTTAATACTGGAGCCTCATGTTTAAATAAGGCCTTAGGTGTAATTGTACATGTTGTTATACCTTCACGCTTCACGTCCCAATAGCGGACTGTTTTGTCCCAAGAAGCTGCAGCTAAAAGTGTTTGATTATTTTGAGAAAGGGGAAACCAAGATAAACAAGAGATTGAATCCTCAGGACCTTGAGGTACTTCAAGTGATCTATTAACATTATAATTAGGTGCAGTTGAAAACATTTCAGAACCTGTTACTGGCAAACCTAAAAAAAAAAAGAACCTTAGTAATTCTAAGCACAACATAAAGTAAGAACTGGAGTTGATTTTTTATTAATTGACTCTATTGACAATTTTTCCATAACAACTTTATTAAATGCTTGTAAATCATCTTCTAATAAAGCAGTAACTTGTTTTTCGAGCCATTTTGTGGAAAATAAATAAGATAAATATGTCGGGAGACAATATTGAACACTTAATTCCATTAATGTTTGTCTAAAAGAAAAAAGTTTTTTTTTTTAATTCCCCATACCCTGTATTTGTTACAGTAAAATTAACAAAACCTGAATGATTTATACCACTTAAAGATTTCCATCTTATAAGTTTTGGTGGATTCTTTTTTTTTTTTTTAAAATATTTAAGTTGCTTACTTCAATTATATTTTGTGCGCGAAATCGTAACGGTATTCCAAATTTTTTAAATGTCCAATTTGAAATTGTCCGTTCTTTATCTTCGTAAACAATTTTTTCCAACCATGTTGTCCATAATGGATGATTTTCAAGATTTAAATATAATGCATAAACAAAATCCGGTGGTCCCTCGATAATTTGACTCACATTATGATTATATAACATTTTTTTTTATGACTTTGTATAGGATGCGAGTTATTAATAAAAAAAAAAAAAAAAAAAAAAAAACTACCAAATTTGCAACAAAGGAGCATTTGGTACAGAAAGTATATTTCGATTAATATCATCTTTTGTAGATTCAGGTAATTGTAGATTTAATTTATCTTTGCAATATTTATAATATGAAGATGCATAAATAAAATATAATCGGCGCACTTCTGATATATACATTGCATGATAATTTTCAATTTCATCATTGGTTGGATTTTCTATATGAGGTAACTTTATTGATTTTCCTATTACAGTTAACATGGGATATCTAATAAAATAGAAATAAAATAATCATTAAAAAAATTCAATTTATAATTTTAATAATAAAATTATTTTAATTGAAATGAAATTATTAAATACCTTTTTGGTAACATAAAAAATGGCATTGCACCCCAACCACTAACTGATGGAAAACCTAATGAATTTAACCAAAATCTTATATTCAAAAAACGATTTGTCAATTGTTCAAATAATAAATTTTCACCAAAACAATAAACGGGTGTTATTGAATATCCATGTATTAATGAATATTTTATGAAACCTTGAAAAGAAAATAAATAAATAAATTTTCTACCTTTTCTTTTTTTGATATATAATTGTTCTTTTCCAAATTCTGTAAGTGTTGCTTCATGTACACCACCAACCACTAGTATCATATTTTTTTTATTCTATAAATGATGTAAAAAAAATAAAACTAAAAATTAATAAAAAAATTTCAAAGTTAAATTATTAGAAAAAATAATATATTTAGAGAAAATTACGAAAAAAAAATATTATTAAATTTAGTTATTTTAATAAAAATAATTATACAATTTTAAAGAATAATGAAAATAATTTATAAAAATAAATTTAAAAAAATAATATGAACCACGAAAATATTTTAAAAAAAAAATTTTATTAAAAAAATAAAAAAAAGTTTTTTAATTAATTTACCTTCATATTATAAATAAAATTCTTTCGATCACAACTATCTAATTGAAGATATCCTTCAGTTAATGAAAATCTAATAAATAATTAAAAAAAAAAATTTACCGAAATCCAGGACAAAAATATTTAAAAAATGGAGCTGCCATAGTTTTAAATCCTTCAAATTCTGGTAACATTGAAAGATTAAATAAACCAATTGAAATAATTCCATGTGGCTGATAACAAATGAGTGTTGGTTTATTATTTTTTCTTCCGTGTGATAAAAATTCACGATAATCTTCAAATATTATTGCAGAGCCTTAGATAATTTTTTTTTTTTTTTTTATTACCAGGAGGAAACCATTCTAATGTTCTTTTTAGTGCCCATGAACGTATATTTTGTAACCAATTTTTTTCATTTTTACACATTCGTGGATATAAGGGTAATGTATTTATTTCATTTTTAAAAAGATCTTTTAAATTAAACCAAATCGCAGCCAATGTATACCACAAAGTTACATGGCCCAATGGGTCAAGTATTTTGAAAGTATTTAATAATGTTAAATCGGATATATCTGATATTTTAAATTTTACGATTTCATTTTTAATTTCTTTATAAAATTGTATAGCAGATGATTTTTCTGCATTTTTATAAATTATTTGAATTTGTTTGATTATCCAATATATCATTAATGAAGGTATTAAAATAGTACTTGCCCATAATGTCATATAAAAAAACATTAAACACCCGCTATACAATAAAAAAAAAAAAAATTTTTTTTTTTAAGTAACTTACCCAATTACTAAAGTTATATATGAACGTTTTATATTATCGAATACTCTTACCGTACATCCTTCAGGATAAGCATAAGGAAATTTTAAATCAAGTTGCTCATCTTCTAATACCTTATCTGATAAGTTATTATTACGTGATATTAAACTTAAGGCTTTGGGACTGTTACAAAAAACGTTTTTAGAGTAAAAAAAAGATGGCAATAAATAAAATTTTTTTTTCATTTCATTATTATTTTTATAAATTTTTAATTTTTGATCTGTGATTACATTTGGAATATAAAATATTGATAAAATTCCATAAGTAAATTTATTCATATGATGATATATTGTCACAGATTTATAGGTACAATAAATTTTTAAAGAAAATTTCCAAGTACTGCTCTAAAAGCTCTAGATGTAGCCCATTGTTCAACTCGCTTTTTTGCTTCTATAACAAAAATATTTAAAAAAAAAAAAAAATCCAACCTTTAGAGCATTTCCAATAGCCTACTAAATTAGCTGAGGAAAGTACTAATCCTATAAGTACTAAAAGTACCCATTCCACTTCAAATCGTAATGAATAAATTATCAGAAAAATCAACCAACATAATGGCCATATATAAAGTCCCATCCAGAAAATTGTTTTATCTGTCAAATTTATAATTCTTTCATCCTAAATGAAATTCAATTTTAAATATCTTTGAACTGTAATAAATTTTTATACATATTTATTATTAGTGTTTGTTCTCTTACAGTATGAGCTTCGTATAACCATTCACTTGTACCATCATCTTTGATATGATTCCACCAACGCATACCAACCAACAATCTGAAAATGATGAAAAAAATTTGTAACATACCGTCCGGTTATATTTTTTACGGTCCAAAAGTCCATAGAAAGAAATATTGTTGTTGTTACAAAGGAGAACACATAATCACCTTGCCATCCTCCAAATGCAAATGATCCAAAAAGAAAACTTATGAAAAAAATAAATAAAAAAAAATTTCTTAATCCTTACGTAAAAAGTGCAAGAATTTTGAAGAAAATATGAAATACACATATAACGGGATGTCTAGCAGTTTTTAAGAAACCAGGCGTGAATGAAGATTCTGTTCCTTCATCAATAGTTACTTTTTAAAAAAAATTGAAGGATAATTTTGATTTCTTACTATCGTTTGACGTTGTACCAAAATGTGATCTTGAATCAACAAAATCTAATGAACCCCCTGGTCCTTTAGATAAGTCAATCATCTTGAGCCTAATAGTCTCACCTTCTGATGAAATTCTGTATTTGCAGAATTCTATTCAGTCAGTATATATGCACCAATGCAATTAGTTGTGTTCAATATTTTTTTCGCATCATCAAACGTACTGATGTCTGTAGTTTGGCATCATAAATTTTCGCATTTTATCAAACTAATATACCACCAACAAATGTCCTGATAAAAAATGCCAAATAAATGTGCTGGTGGCGACGCCTTTAAAGACAAAAAAGCAGTCACTAATTTGAGTCAATTCAAAATTATTGTATTTTACTAATGAAAAAACTACCGCCCCTCAGACTTGCGAGAATAGTGGCACATTGTCAATTTTTGCCGTACGTGCGGCGCTGATTAAATTGCAGAAGAGACTTTGATCTCACAATAAATATTACTTAATTTATTGGCAATGTCGTTTAATTATTAATTTTATATTTTTGATTGTAAAGGAGAGTTATTGACATATTATGGCGGCATAATTTAATTACGTGTTAAATCCAATTATTATTCCTATGGAGAAAAAACTAGATAAAGAGGAAGAACTTAGTCAAAGTCAAAAAGATTATGACTTGGTACCGCATAAATGGAAGAAACAACCGGGAGATCCTGAATTACAAGAAGATTTAGCGCGATTTGGTTCAGAAGGTGGTGCTGTACCTCCAGAAACACCTGTGACACCTGTAACTCCCGTAAAGCCTAATGATTCTTAATATAACCATTTTTTTTATTTAAACTCATGACAATCAATAAATAAAAATGACAGTTTTGAATCGTGTTTTACCATTAGATAAAAATACAATAAATCGTCGTCGAAAACTTGAAGAAGTTACGACAGTTTCGGAACGAAAAGATCATTGGAAACGCTTTAAGGTTGAATATATTACTTCTGTATTTTTATTTATTTTTTTTTTATTTTATTTTTTTTTATTTTATTTTTATTTTTTTCAATTAGGTTGTGTGTAATGGAAAATTACCAGGATCGGTAACTTCATTAAGTTTATCAAAACAGCCAGATGTCGCTTCTGGTCTTCGTATAGCAGTTGGTGGATCAACTAGAATTGATTTACACACTCTTGGGACACAAAAAAGAGAACCCGTTGTTACAAAAACATATTTAAGATTCAAAAATTATGTCAGATGTGTAAATTTGAGAGATGGTAAAGAGACAAAATAATCTTTTGATATACTCATAGATGGACGATTGGCTTGTGCGGCTGATGAAACGGGTTTGGTCCAAATTTTTGATACAGCAACAAGAACACAATTAAGAAAAATGAAAGGCCATTCCGGGTAAATTTAAAAAAAATAAATTTTTTTTTTCTTCAGACCGGTTCATAGTGTCACCTTTGTGTCAGATAATTTTGTGTTATCAGGAGGTGACGATTTGGTAATACAATTTATTGTTTTGTAATATTAATATTTCATGATTCTTTTCATTTTAAAAATTTTGTTATTTATGAATCGTTTTTTTTTCAGAATTTACGCTTATGGAGAGTCAGTGATGGGAGTTGTATCATAAATGTATCTAATGCACATTCTGATTCAATTAGATGTTTAGCTCCCGACCCATCAAACAAATTTAAATTTGCATCTGGTGGCAATGATGGATACGTTAAATTATGGAATTTTTCAATTGAAGAATTAAAAGCAGAAGAATCATTGAAATTATTGCATGGTGTTGGAGTCGAGGCTATCGCATTTTATCCTAGTGGAGCCTTATTGGTTTCAGCAGGTGGTTCACATGTTAAAATTTGGGACATCATGGCGGGAGGTGGTGGCAAATTGATGCATTGTTTTCAATCACATACAAAATCTGTTACGGGTAATTTAACATTTATCTTTTTAATTTTTTTATTGTAGCTGTTGCAGTATCAGCTGACGGGAGTTATATAGCAACTGGATCTTTGGATCAAACTGTTAAGTTTCATTGTTCAATCAAGTATACAATTTTACAATCATTGTCATTGGATGATACAGTTACAACAATAAAATTATGGTCTAATTTAAATGATGAAGAGCTTATAGGAATAGGTTTAAGGTATATTTTCATTTCAAAGTCTCTATAATTTTTGTCAGTGATGGTCAATGGTTACTTCGACAACGATTATCAACAAAAATAAATCAAATTAATTCACAACCAGATGAAAAACGTTTAAGATTATCCACAGGACATAAACGGTTCTTTAAACGAGGACCTGAAGCTTTACCACAAGAAGATGCTTTAGTGGTAATGAAAAAATATAAATTTTTTTTAAATTCAGGTTGATACTCCCGCTTCAAAAAGATTTTCAATGTTGGATAAACTTGTTCAAAGTTTCAACTATCAATTATCCTTAGATTGTGCTATGAAAAAACAGTAAGAAGAATGCATAATTTTTGAAAAAAAAATTAAAAAAACTTGCTTTTAAAACTTTGCATTCTAAGAATTTTTTTAAACAAAAAACTAATAATTTTCAGAGATGGAACACCACTTGCCTTGGTTGATTCATTTATTGACAAAGGTGTTCTTTCAATTGCAGTGAGAGGAAAAAATGAGAATACAATATTACCACTTTTTTCTTTCATACATCGGGAGTTTGGTAAAGACCCAAAATATACTCCAATATTAGTAGAATTTGCTTATACAATGTTAAGTGAGTAAAAATAACTTATTCATTTATTGAAGCTGAAAATACATGGTTATATTCATCAAATGATAAAACTATTATACAAGCATTACAACGTATAAGTAGTAAATTAGAAATTGATATCGGTCAACATCAAATTTTGAGAGAATTGTGTGGTTTGATTGTAAGTTAAAAATTTTGATATGTTTTTTTCTTATTATAGGAACTTATCTGGTCCTCTTCCTAATTTTATCTGATAACTTTTCTGGTCCTGATAGCTTTTTTTTTTATTTAGTGCAAGATTATTTTTTTAAAATGTCAAAAAATGCATCTTGGATTGATAAGTCTTGCTTTTCGTTTTGGTTGAAAGAATTTCAACCTGATGAAAAAATACCATGGTATTATAGGCCATGGAAGAATCGATATTGGAGAGTTTTTTTTATGCAACTTACAATTTTTGTTTCTGGCGCTTTGATTTTCAATTGGCAGCCCTTTTCATCTATGCTGTTCGGGAGTTCAGTTTACAAAGAAAATTGCACACCTGCAGAAATACTTAACTTTCAAGTTGAACTCTTGAATGATCCATCTTTACGATATCAGAAAATTTGTCAAGCTCAATATGATGCAATACAAACATTGTATAGTCTAAATCTAGGATTTGAGTTTATGTGCGGCGCATTCGCAGGTGTTGCATTAGATTATGCAGGGCCAATGATAACCGGGCTAATTGGTCAATTATGTTTAATACTAGCATGTTTGTCTTTAATATTTGGACATTTAGCAAACGGTTTTTATATTGCTGCAGTATTATTATTTGGTGCTAGCGGTAATTTTACAGTATTCTCAGCGTTATCCGCACCTGATTATTTTCCAAACAAAGCAGGATTTATATTATCTTTGACAATAGCTATGCAAAATGGGAATTCTTTGATAACATTTTTATTAGACCTCTGGTTCCGATCTGATCCAGACACGACGTTGTCTAAAATATTCACTATTTACTTACTTTGTGTACTTATGCCCATTGGTATATGTTTTATTTTGTCTTTGCCGTTAATCCGATTATCACTAAATCAACAGCTTAAGGGAGATCAAAAATTGAATTCAGGTTCAGCCAATAAAATCAACCGCTCAATAAAGTCTGATCTTATGACAGTTGAGATGTGGATTTTTGGCATATTTGTTTTTCTAAGTACTTTACAATATAATTATTATACAGTCGTATTACGTGAAGTTTTTGAAATTGAGATTTCACGTTTCAATGGTCAGTTAGTATTTTATAAATAGTTTTTAATCAAAATAAATTTTTATTAATAATCATAAAAAAATATTGATTGTATATGATAATAGTAATAACTTTTATTTATACTATTGTTATAAACTATCAATTATATAAATAAAGCAAATTATTATTAATGATTATTATTAATTATTCTTAATCATAATTTTCAATAATTATTATAATTGTATTGATTAATTATCATTGTTATTAATTATTATAATTATTAATCATAATTATCATCAATAATTATTATCAATTGTTACTCATTTTACTCTTAGGTTATACAACACCTTTACTTGCGGTATTTGGTGTTTTGTATGGTATAATTGTACAATATACAACGACTGTCCCAATTATATATTTTCTTATGTTTTTAGTAAGATAATCAAAATATTAAAATTTTTCAAACAGATAGGATGCGTATATACATTTTGTTTAATTCCCAGTCACAATTTGCAATACGTAACTAGCTTACTACATTTGCTAGGGAGTGCTTACATTTATAGCGCAAAGTTTACCTATGTTTCTGGTGGGAATTTTTTGTTCAAATAATTGTTTTTATTCAGAAACATATTCAACCGCAAATAATGGAATCATCGTTGGTACACTTAGTATCGTTGCTGGCTTGGTAATTTTTTTTTTTTAATTTTTTCCATCTTTAGACGATGGGTGTCAATATTTTGCTCGAAAAGTATGGCAACCCTCAATTGATTTTTACAATATTACTTGTGAGTTTCGCAAAACTTTCTTACTTCTTTGATAGGCCTCCGTAACTATCTCGTTTGCGCTCGTAATACTATTAGATATTCGACGCAAAAAAGGATTCAATTATGCAAAAGCAAAAAGCGTTTGCATCTCAGATGATAAGACAGTAAATGATTCCTCAATGGAATTAGGGGTGCTTAATCAAAAAGCGCCGAGTAAAATTATATGTACTGACTCTGCAACAACAACAAATTTAAGCGAATGACACATAATAGATTTAGTTACTTCTTCTGCTTCTGCATCATACAAACATCATTTCCGGCAAATACATAGAACATTATGCATTCTTTTGCTTACGATGAAAAAAATTGTACTGACAATATTGATAACACAGCATTTTTGACAACCACATCGGAGCATAGCTTCTCCGAAATATCTTTTGAGTGTGAGAATACATATCTTAAAGTTCTGAAGATCCCAACACCGTCTAGACAACAGGAGAGCAAGACTGATTCAGAGTCACCACAACCGCCCCGTATTGTATCTCCCAGCGTTAAAGCGGTGCATAATATGATATCTCCCAGCGCCAAATCCCTGCATGCGATGTCTAGCGCTTCTGAGATAACAGATAATCAAACAATTAAGGAGCAGCAGATAATGACACATTTCGAGGTTTCAACTCCCGTGCCCGTTTCACCACCATTAGAATCCGTAATTACAAAACAACAACAAATCAAACCATCATCAACTGAGACCAGCCAACGTCGAGGATCTCAACGAAGACAATATATTACAAAAAGTGCGAAACGTTCTGCAGAAAACTTGAATTCATGTGCTTCAGCTGATCCAGAACTGCATCCATCAGGTAAAAAGCGTCGATCTTCTCCACAAGAACCACCCCTCGACATAACAATCTCTCCTCCAATAGTAACTCATCGACCTCGATCCCGTCGTGCCGAAACTACACCAGCAACAGCAACTCAGCGTTCCATCAAATCAGTCGAGACGACGGAGGCTTTATCCGAACAAAGTAGTACATGTAAAGACACTAAAAGTATTCGATCACCAAGTGTACCTGCTACCGAGGCAAGAACACCACCTGCAACACAATCAACAATTTTGTCAACAGCCCGTTTTAGTAGTCCCTTTCGTGTTTTAAAAGAAGCCATTAAACCACTTATATCTCAATTGACGCCAACCGCAAATGATAAAGGCTCTGAAATAATCTCAGGTATCTATCAAGCATAATTATATATAAAAAAAAACTCAATTATTCAGGCAATAAATCTTTGATTCAACAATCAACGAATACGACGGAAACCCCCAAATTTCTTTCTCTTCCGGGTAATAAGAAAAAAAAAAATTTTTTTTTGCAGATCTAGCTTGTGCTGATTTGGGTGGTTGTGTATTATTTTCAACTGACGATTTTTTTGCTTCTACCTCAAATTTGTTGAAACCTGGTCCACCAGTAAAGAAAGAGAATGAGGTTATATAAGAATAATAATTATAATTATTGTGTAGTTTACTACATTCGGGAGTTGGATGGACGGTTGGGAAACACGACGACGTAGAACTCCCGGTCATGATTGGTGTATAATAGAATTAGGTGCTCCCGGTGATATTGAAGGTATTGAAGTTGATACAGCTCATTTCACTGGAAATTATTCGCCCTATTTTTCAATTGAGGCCGCATATATACCTGACTTAAAGCAGCGTGAGATAAACAAAATTACATTGCATTAGTACAGAGATAGAAAAATGCTTAGATGATTTGGATTTACCTGTATATGAATCGGATTGTATGGGTATTGGCTCTGATCCTAAAGCTGTTAAAGCTATAAATGATTTATTGAGAAACCATAATATCAAAGACAAATTACAATGGAGAGATCTAATTGAAATGTATAGCTAATTGGAATTTTTTTTTTTTAATTAGGACATCTTTAACTCCCGGCTATATTGGAGAATCTAAACAATTTTTCAAAACATTGCCTAATTTATTAGATAAAGTCTCTCATCTAAGATTGAATATATTTCCTGATGGTGGTATTGCAAGATTGCGAGTTTATGGAATTGGTAAAGCAAATTTAGCAGATAATAA
This sequence comes from Ichneumoninae sp. B BG-2022a, assembly GCA_030522725.1. Lineage (NCBI taxonomy): Eukaryota > Metazoa > Arthropoda > Insecta > Hymenoptera > Ichneumonidae > Ichneumoninae sp. B BG-2022a. Next base: position 26,810 of record JAPYZD010000872.1, read on the forward strand.
GGAATTGTTATTATCTTCAATCCATTCTGGGTAAATCTTTTTTTAAAAAAAAAATTTTTTTTTTTTCAGTGCTTTAGTTTTATGTTGTAGTAATAAGCATTATAGCGATCCATTAAATATATTAAAGACAATTCCACCACGTAATATGGGACATGGTTGGGAAACAGCTCGGTATGTTAAAATTTTTTTTTTATTTTCTTAGTAATCCTAATCGATCACCATGTTTAGAATTAGATAATACAACTGGTTTAGTGAAAAATCTTATTGGAAATGAATGGGTTATAATTAAATTAAGTACACGAGGTTAATTTTTCTTTTTAAATATTTATAGGTACTATCTCACGTATTGAAATTGATACTGAGTTTTTTCTGGGAAATCATCCAGAAAGTATACTTATAGAGGTAATATTTACAATTTAAATAAATATTTTTATAAAAAAAAATTATTTTTTTAAAAAAACTATAATTTATAATTATATTTCAATATAGGGTTATGATATGGGAATTGAAAATAAATGTTATAGTTTCTTGGAAATATCAAAACATGCTCAAATGCTTTCACCTTTGATATCAACAGTAACTTGGACAACTATAGTAAGTTATTTTTTTTTTTTTAAATAATAGCAATAAAGGTACCACGTAGTCCATTAAATCCTGGTAGAAATCATATATTTAGTAATACGAAACGTAAAAAACCAAGACGTAGACCTGCTACACCTATACGTAAAAAAAAAATTGAAGATGAAGTTGATGATGAAAGACCTTTAGAAGAGAATATTGGTCCTATTACTCATTTATGTATAACAATTTATCCTGATGGGGTAATCTATTTAATTAATTAAGTTTTTTTAGGGTTTTTCAAGATTACGTGTTTGGGGTGTTCCAGAAAAATAATATTTTTTTTTTTATATTAACTGCTTAGAGTAAGTAATTTCTTGAAAAGTTAAATTAATAGATTCCTATTATTATAAAAGAAAATAAATCTTACTTGATTAAAATTTAATTTTTTCATTAATTTTATACAAGGCTCATTACTAAAAAGTTATTATAAAAAAAAAAACATACGATATTTTAATTTTTGCTATAAAATGTGTTGTCCCAAATTTATTATAACTAAATTCCATAATGAGTTCTAGATAAATTTATTTTTTTCTTTTTTACTAACTTAAGGTTTCAGAACAGAACCCTTTTCTTCTTGAATTCACCTCAGCTATCATAAACTAAAATTATAAAAAATAATTTTAAAAAAAAAAAAATTGAAAAAAAAAAATTGAAAATTATTTTTAAAAAAATTAGAATATGATAAACTTACTGAAAGTTCACCTTCAGAATATTTATTATTTAAATAAAAGCAACCAGCATCTCCAATAAATCCTATAAGAATGTTCTAAAAACTGAATAAATACCTTCAGTCCCAAGTCTAGGATTTATTGAAACATTATTTTGAATAGATTTTTTGACATCAGGTCTTAAGGAAATATCAACAATTATAAAATTAAATTCTATTATGATTATAAAAATTAATAATATTCTTACTATTCAAATCATGTGACCAATTATATTGAATAGTTTCAATTTCATCTATTGTCATATTTTCTGTGCCTTAAAAAAAGATAATGAAATAATAAATACCAGTCAATTCTAAAAGTTCTTTGTCTTGCATCCATTTGAAATATAAAGGTATTATCCATTCATAAAATGGAATAAGAGCTATTTCGTTTCCTAGAATAGGTTCAACTTTCATTAGGTCTTATTTTTTTTCTCCAGCAAAAAAAAAAACTATAAAGAATAGATTTTTAAAATGTCTTTTATTAGGAAATTTTTTTGTCAAAAAACTTTCATAATCATCGTTCATATTAAAAAAAAAAAAAAAAAAATTTTTTTTTATATACTTAAAAAACTTTTAAAAAATTATATATCTTTATTTCGTAATTTTTTAAGTTGTGAATTTCTAAAAATTATTTAATTATAATTCTTACTTTTTATTTTTATAATTTTTTAAATTTTGTGATTCAAAAATTTTTAATTTTTCTGCATCCCAAATTTGATAATTCATTAATTCTATTTGTTCTTCATTTGATAACCTCTAAAAATAAATAATTTCTAATTTATCTAACCTCCCATTGTGACTTAGTTTTATTAAAATAACACTGAGTTATATAAATTTTATCATTATGTGTGTACTCCCGTCGTAAAATCTTATACAAAATTATCCACCTAATTATATAAATTTAAAAATAAATTTTTTTACCGTAAAGAATTAAAAATATAGGACAGGATATACCATGGAAAAAAAAAAAGTTTAATAATAAATAAATTGGTAATTTGAATTTGTTTTGGCTTGGATCCGAATATTTCACCATCAATTTCAACTTCATCTAAAAGTTGAATTGTTGCTTCTTCTCGAGCAATCTGAAAAAAAAAAAAAAACTCAACTAAAAAAACCTTAAATAAAAAAAACGTCAACTAAATTTAAAAAAAAAATACCTTTTTTGATTTCTTAGACATTTTTTTAAATTCCTGTAATCCCAAATTTTCTTCAATTTTTTGATCTACAGCTCTCTGAATAAAATTAATAAAATTTTAAAAAGTTATTACTTTAAATTGTGAAGTTTTTGTGATAGTTCTGAAATAAAATTAAATTTCAAAATAAAAACTAACTCAAATTGCCACTTTCTTTTCCAATTAAAATTCTATTATAAAGATTTGAATAAAAAAAGCTTACTATATATTGTCCCAAGGTGATAAAAAATACAACTAAACCCAAAACTGTCAAAGGGCTTGTTTGTGCAGGATAATGTGCTCGTATTCCATAAAATAGAGCTAAGAGAGAATTTGGATTTTTCAAATAATAATCATAAGCAGAACGACTTTTTTCGTCGGTCAAAACTTCGTATGCCTTGGTGAAAATAAAAAAAATTAAATATTTACTTTTGCGATTTTATGAAATTTTAGAGTATCTTCTGAAGTGATACGATCAGGATGATAGAGAAGGGATAACTTGCGATACTAAATTTGTTAAAGTTTAGGTTTTTCAAATTTACCGCTTTGCGTATTTCATTTTTGGACGCATTGGGGAAAGTTTCTGTAATATGAACAGACAAATTGGAAATACCTAGCACTTGATAACAATTATCAGTACCACAATAGAGCTGTTCTAACATTGTTGTTGAATCAAGAGCTCTAACGACATCAAAAATAAGAAGCGAAAAAAAATAAATTATTTTAAATTGCCTCATAGTCCTTGTACCTTATCAGTATATTAGTACGACGACATTATGAAGATTGAAATAAAAGGTACGTTGTATGATCTAAATTTTATAAAGATGTCTTTGAATTTATCGAAAACTTTATTAAAGCGCATCCTAGTATATCACAAAGAAATTTGATTAATGAAATTATAAGTCGTGGAATTGACAGACAACAATATTGGTTTGAAGATGCCACAAAATACAAAAATCTAGGATTTAAATCGAATAATTATCGACCTGAGACTTTTCGTTATCCAATGTCAAAATTATCTAATGAAAATTATAAAAATTTATGGAATATGTTAGAGCTAATTTATACTGAAAAAAAAAAAAAATTTAAATTTAAACGTATCATCAAAGAGGATCCCTATTCTATTAAATTAAGAAGAAATTTAGAAGAAGAAGAAGAAGAAGCATCAAAAAATTTAAAAACAAAAAATAATTCAAAATTTAATCCATTTGCATAAAAGGTAAACCTTAAATTTAGCATCTCTATACTGTCCCGAAAAGTTGTAATGTCGTCTAATGATGGGTCACCCATGGATTTAGACGACAATGCTCAGATATCCCACAATCACATAAATACCAGATCAAGATCGCTAAGTCGTTCACCTGATCATATTAATGAGCAAACCGTTAATCCCCTCCAAATTATCTCACATTCAACATTAATCGCAAATGAGACATTTCCAGCTGAGTCTCCTCCCCCTCTCCTTCCCAACGAAACATTTCAAAAAAAGTTAACTGAAGATTCATCATCTCCTACAATGACAGTAAATAAGCCTATAACAACCACCACACCCCGGTAATTCAAACAATTGTGTTTAATATTTTGTTAGTCAAGGTGAAGCATGGAGAAGATTAGAGCAATTACAGCATAAGCGAGTTTGTTTGCATTGTACAAAACGACCATGGCAACATTCACAGTTACCTGTGTGCTCTCGATGTACTGCATTATTGCGTCGTGTTGCGTGTCGACATTGTGCTGAGGAATTTCTTCAGCATAGAGTATTGCAGAAGGTTCGTAACAGGAGCATCGCGTAATAATATCAAGCCAGGCTGAGGCTTATTTCTCACGTATCATATGCTTATCTTGTGCAAAAAATTTATCCGAATTTGGCACGCCAAAAATGTAAGATAAAAAAACCTTAATTAGAATTTCAGTTGTACTTTATGCCAACAATGGGCAGCGTTTGGGACAAATACTAATTGTGATAGATGTAATGAAATGTTGAAGAAATACGGTGATCCCGTAACCTGTCTTCGATGTAGCAATCCAGCAGCTTTTAGAAGAGAAATTGAAAAAATGCAAAAAGTGAGAAAAAAAAAAAAAAAAAAAAAACTAAAATCAGGTAGATGGTCAATTACTTTGTTTTTGCTGTACCGCAATATATAAAAAAGAAAAATATAAAAAAAAACGTGGTTCAGAGAATAAAGTGGAAACAACTGATATTCTTAAAAGAGATTTAGAAAAAAGTAAACAGACAAATGAATTTCTAAAAGCTCAAGTAATAAATTATTTAAAAAAATTTAAATAGGTTAATTCATTACATCAACAATTAAAAAAAAAAGAAGCTGAAGTTATATTATTTGCAAAAAAAGTAGGGAAAAAAAAAAAACAAATTTTTCTTTTTTAAGATTGAACAAGAAACATTTCTTATCCGTAGAGAAGCTGAAGAAAATAATAGAAGAGCAATGAGAGATGTAATTATAAATAAATTTGATTTAAAATTCAGGAAGCACAATTAAAACGTTTAACAATTGAAATGGCTGATTTAGATAAAGCTCGAGATGAAGAAATTAAAAATCTTATCGGTGCTAATCAGGTATAAAAATATTTTTTTTTTTTATAAAAAAATATCTTAGGAGGAAAGAGAAAAGCTAAATGAAGTTATTGAATCTTTACAAATTTCTAATGATTCATTTAAATCTGATATAATAAAGTGAGTTTATAAAAAAATCAAAATTTTTTTTTAAGTTTAAATCAATTAATTAAAGATTCTAAAAACCAAATAAAAGAAAAGGATAAGGATATTTCTCGTTATAAACAAATAACTGAACAACGAGTACATAAATTGGGACAAAAATTTACAAAAACCCTAGAAAAACAAGATGATAAAATACGTTTAAAAATCAAAGAAATTATAGAATTAAAACGTATAATATCTCAACTTGAAATTGAAAGAACACGTTCTTTAAATATTGAACAAGTTTCTCTCGGTTTAGAAGAATTAGAAATCTTTAATGAAAATCCTGAATAATTTTTTATTTTTTTTAAAGTGGACATTCATAATGTTTTCCTCACCCGTACGATTAAATTCGAATTTATGTAATATAATTGAAGATATTAAAGCGGCAGCTGAAAATTTTATAATTGCCATATTAAATCAAAATTCTCAGCTTCAAGAATTAATTGATGATAATGTTCTAGAAAAAGATAAAAAAATATTAAATAATTCTTTTGAATGGTTTAATACTGCAGATACACATTATTTGAAAGCAATATCAGAAGATGCAGAAAATATAGAAAATGTTCTGCAAATACCTACACTACTAGAGAATAAATTTGATAATGCATATAATATAATTATAACAACTGTAGGGGACTCAATTAATAATTCAACTTCAGAATGAAAAAATAATCAATTATATAAATAATTTAAAAATTAAATTTAGTGATGAAATTAATAAGAATAAAAAACAAGTGAGATAAATTTAAAATTATTTATAGCGGCAAGAACTTGAAGATTTTGAACGTCAAACACAAGAAGATATAGAAACTCAAATTTTAGGGTTTCAAGAAAAAATTTATGAATTGAAACTTGAAAATGATGTAAGTTTAAAAAAAAAAAATTTTTTTTCAATAGAGACTTTTATCTCTTGAAGATGATACGAAATTTAATAATAAAAATTCTGTCAGTAAAAAAAAGAAAAGAATTTTATTTTCAGATTAATAAATTAAAAAAAGGAGAAAATTTTTCTGAAGAAAACACAGAAAATTATTCAAAAAATTTATATCTAGAAAATTTGAATTCAGAAAATGTTGAGGTAATCAAAAAAATAATAAATTATAATAGAATGAACTTTGGAATAATTTTAAAAATTATTTAAACTCCCGTCATACAAACTTAAATATTACTACATATAAAAATGAATGTTTTAATTTATGGAATAAAAATGAAAATAAAAAAAAAGTAATTGATGATTTAGAAAATATTAAAATGCAAATGCAAAATCAGATTAAAAATCTTGATAATCAACTCAATGTAAGGAAAAAGTTAATTTTTTTTATAACTTCAGAATCTAAAAGAAAATCATAAAAATGATAACATAAAACATAAATTAGAAGAAGAGCATATTGCAAATGTTGCTACAAAACGTTTAACAGAGTTTGAAAATGATGTAACATTATTAATTTCAAATATAACTCAATCAATTTTTAATACACTAACAATGTCAGAAATAATTAAATTTTTGCAAGAAAATTTATCATCATATTCGTCCAAGTAAATTTTTCTTTTTATTTTTTCTTAGAATTTTAGAAAACATATTAATATATGACCCAAAAATATCATCAAGGTCATCTATTGATTTCCCAAATCGTTTAAGAAGAGTTTATCGTTATAGATTACAAAATTATGGTAGTTCAATCAACTCAACAAATAAAAATTGAGATTTTTTTCCTTTGATTGATTTTTTTTTATTGAACCTGTTTATGCCAAATTCGACAGAATTAGAGCGTATAAGTAAATCATTGAGTTGGTTATTAAGACATGGAGCGATAATTGAAGGATTTGATATCTCATCGGACGGTTTTTTATCATTTAATGAAATAATTGAATATTTTAAATTAAAAAAAAAATCATCCGAATTATGGACAGAAAATATTATTAAAGAAATAATTTTACAAGATAAAAAAAATCGTTTTGGTATTAAAGAAATAAGTAAATTTATTTTTTTTTTTTAAAGTTTTTTTAGATGATAAATTATACATACGTGCTCTTCAAGGACATTCTATAAACATTGATTTTGAAAAATTATTAACTCGAATAAATTATCCAAGTAATTTAACTGATGTAATACATGGGACATCAAAAAATGCATGGGAGAAAATAAAGGAATGTGGTTATTTGTATGCTGGAAAAAGGCATCATATTCATTTTGCCGAAAATAATGATGAATTAATAATAAGAAAAAATTCAGCAATTCTAATATATATAAATATAGATAAAGCTATTATAGAAGGATATTTATTTTATAAATCAGAAAATAATGTTATATTGTGTGCGGGAACACCCGACAAAAATGGTAGGAGAAAATTAAATTTATATTTTCAGGAATTTTTGATAAAAAATTATCAATTAAATTTATTACAAAAATTGTCCCAATCAACTAATTGTACCTTTACGTATTGTTTCACAAAAACATGGTCCATTATTTGTTAACATTTTTGAATTCTAAAATTAAATTAAAAAAAAAATAATTTACCTTCCAATAAGCAATTCCATTTTCATTTAATATTAAATTCTAAAAATTATAAAAAAATTATTAACTTACTGGTTGTACTGCTACAAATGGATCTTTACCAGTTTTGTTATTTAATATTATATCTGGACTTCCCTCTAGACCTTCAAACGTAATTAATTCTCCTATCTGAAAAAATTTTTCTCTTTCCAAAGTCTTACAGGAGTATTAATTGGGGGATGTAATAATTCAATTTTTTCTTTATTATTTTCTATATCAATAATTTTTCCACATAATATCATTCCATGAGATGGAAATCCTCTGAGTTTTTTTTCTTTCATATTTGCAAGAACTAATACATTTTGATTTTCAAAATCTTTTAAATCTATATGTTCTCTTAAACCAGAAGCAATTTTTCTAATTTGACCTTCACCTATATCAACTTCTTCGCAATAAAGTCTAATAATAAAAATATATATTTAAAAAAAAACTTACTTATCTGCTTCAGGATGTTGCCATGCTTTGATTATTTTACCAACTCTTATTTCTAATCTTGTTGGATCTTCAATTTTACGTTCTTCATTTTTATTAATTTCTATTATTTTTTTTTCTTTATTTTTTTTTTTTATTTCATTTTTTATTTCATTTTTTATTTCATTTTTTTGTTCATTTTTTTTTTCAATTTCATTTTTTTTATTACTTTCTTTTATATCAGCTCTTTGATCATTTGAAGTTTCATTTATTGATAGAGGTATAAAAGTAAATGGAAAATCCTCTTCTTTAAAAACTCCTGAAAAAAAAAAATTTAAAAAAAAAAAAAAAAAAAAAAAAAAAAAAAAAAAAAAAAAAAAAAAAATTATAAAAAAAAAAAAAAAAAAAAAAAAAAAAAAAAAAAAAAAAAAAAAAAAAAAAAAAACAAATCGAAAAAAAGGCGACGCCACCCTACGCCAGGTCAACTCTTAAAATTGCCAAATATGAAAAAAGATTTTTCATATTTTTTTATTGTGGCGATAAATGAAGTCATTTTTAAAAATCATAATTAATTATAAACAATTTTTAAAAATGTAATAAAAAATGTGAAGGCTTTTGAGAGTTAGTTCAGTCGTATTAAACATGGCGGGTCCGATTTAAGATGTGACAGGTTGGACGCAGGTCGGAATGGTATGGAATGTCCCATACATATAATACATACGTATATACATATATATATGTGTACAGTATATAGACAGTATACTTTGGTAAGTCCCTCGCTGCTCGTACACATCCATGGACGAGGTTTTAGCATAGTATAGAGAGTGCGACCGTATTAAGCGTGCCGCAAACTCTCGTTCAATCGGCTCGCCAGGCGAGAATCCCCGAACCTGCGTTTGCACTTTGCCACTGTCAATAAAATCATCGATCGAGGCGTAAACGTCGAATACCGCACCACCGGTTTGATCAGTGTATACGCATCGCGCGGGGAAATTCGAAACTCGCTCCACACTGACAAATTTTAAGCCGGAGTCGCAGCAAGATATCCTAAAAAAAATAATGGAGCAGAAAAAAATTATTCCGCGAGAAAAAAATCACTATTATATACTACAAATAAGTAATTAATGTAATAAATAATACTATAAAAAAATTAAACAAATAAACTCATTCGAGAGAACGACTCGTTTACTCTCAAATCATCGGAGGCGGAATGTGTCGAAAAATTATCGGTCGGTAAAGATAGAGGAGAAACGAGTACGTGTTGATTTTAAACAACGAAAAAAAATCCGATACAAAATTACGGTGCATCTCGACGGACGTCCAATAATTACAAATTTATAGTTGGAGAAAAAAATCCAATAAATAAAAAAAAAAAATTAAAAAGTAATTCTAACGGTGACATATGAGGGAACCGGACAAATGTTAAATCTCGTTCCGGCAATGAAATGTGCTCGATAATTGTTCGAATTTACAACCGCGGAGCCGTCAGTTTCACGCGTCAGTTTAATTTTAATCGTTTAATAATTCGGCGGGCAGCGAGTGACGGAAAAAAAATTTCGGAATGAGCTATTCAAATTCGGTACAAGTGGTTCGCTGAGAGTGAGAGCAATATATATATATATATATATATATATATATATATATGCGACAGGATACCAGGAATGGGAACAGAAGCAGCCGTGATCTATTCTTATACGCCCGAGTGCGACCGTGGCCCCCGCCTGATCAAATACTCTGCAACTCTCGTGGATTTTCCACTGCACCATCAATGCAAGACCGGTCGATAGGCAACCTCGTACTCTCGTCGGTTTCGCTTCATCGTCCTGTCACTGACAGAAATTCGTCCCTGAATTCGAGAATGTACACATCGGTAGTATACAATAATGCGCATTTATCTCTCTGAAAAATAAATGAAAAATTTAATAATAAAACATTTTCGTACAATGAGCAATCAGGGGTACGCATAAAAAGATGCTTGTACTGTCAACAAAAATTTCTTGACCACGAATCTGAACAATTTGATAGTTGTTGATTTTACGATTTTTTTTTTGTAGACGTGGCACCGTATTTTGTCTAAAAACATAGAGAGATTACGGGAAAAAATAGGGCTCGTTTGTGGAAAGGGAATGTTTGTTAAAATGTGCACATATTTTTTTTACTATGCAGTTTTTGATACCACGCGAAATTTTTTTTCTTGCCCACGAAACTGATTAATTTGATTGTTATTCATAAAAAAAATTGTTATCAGCGAACCGTATTTCTTTCTAAAAGGAAATTGCAAGATTAAGAAAATAAATATTGGTCGTTTGTGGAAAAGAAATCTTTGTTATTAAAATATACAAACATTTTTTTTCTCGTACCTCCGATTTTCTGTTTCGCCATAAAATTACTCCACGATGGATATATTTTTTGGAGTACATTTTGTTTCCTTGAGGGGTGAAGAAAGGAACGAGTCTGCCCGAGGCACGCAAGAGAGTATAGAAGAGTGGCGTCCGACACAAGCGTGGCGAGGCATCGGTGAAAAACATAGATACTTAAAATACCGAATCACTGTCGAGAACACCGGGCAACCAGCTGACTGTTTAAAGAGCATCTGCCCCCCGCGGCACAACGATCGTTAGGAAACGTATATATACATATATGTATAGATATAGTGTTGCAACACTATATAACGAGATCCTGTATATATGTGAATTCGACGTGTTGGAACATATCGGAGCAGACGTCACGTTACATAGCAAATTAGAGAAGCAGCAGCGTCGATGCGTCACCGACTACTCCAGTGATACACGAAAAATAAAAGTAGAATATAATGAGTACCGTTTTTTTTTAACTTTTTATTTACGTCAAAGTTATTTTTTTAAGACTGCAAGTTGAATTGAATTTTGTATATTTATATCCGGTACAAGTAGTTAAGTTTAAAAAAAATTTAATAATTTTTTGTTATTCTTAACATTCGGAATTATTTTAATGCAATTTTTATTGTTTTGTTTACATTTATGTCGACAGATTGAACATATCATAGATTTTTCGATTTTTATTTACGGGCTAAGAATGTAACTTAACAAAAACCGTAATCATTTATTGATACTCTCAGCGTTCGTCAAAATTTCCAATAAAAAAAATGGATCATCACTTTTGACGGTGTACAATGTTATCGTTCATTTTAACATAAAAAATCCCTAAGATCCGAAAGATAGGCTTGTCGAGAAATTTGCCGGTGTGTCACCGATTACTCCAGTCATATATGAAAAATAAGATTAGAATAAAATGAATTTCTTTTTTACTTTTTATTTATGCCAAAATCATCAGGCTTGAGTAGAATTGAACTTGACTGGAATTTTCGAAATTTATTTATGAGACAAGAATTTCATTTTTTTTTTTTTCATTTAAAACCATATTTTGATATTCTTAACATTCAGAATTATATACATGCAATTTTTCTTGTTGTATTCCCGTTTATGTCGACAAATTGAAAACATTATAGAATTTTTGCATTTCACTTACGAAACAAGAATGTAATTTAAAAAATGTGTTATAATTTGCTGATAAACTCTCAGCGCTGTTCGAAACTTCCAATCAAAAAATAGCTCGTCACTTTTTACCGTTTAAAATGTGATGGTTCATTTAACATAAAAAAAATGCCTAATATCCGAAAGACAGAAACTCGCCGAGAAACTTGCAGCTGTGTCACCGACTACTCAAAAAGCGTACGTGAAATTGGAATAGAGTGCGCCGAAAGAAATTAGAAGCAAAGAGGCGAGGCTGTACAAAAGATTCTGACCACCGCGAGCTGACCAAAGGGATAAAAGCTTTTTTTTTCAAAGCTCAGCACTACCAAAAGAGTCTTCAGTGTTTTTTTTCCATTAATTCCCATTCTCTCAGTCCCGCGTAGTTATTTTATATGTATATATATATATATATATATATATATATATATTATAATAATGACAAAGGAAACATTTTTTTAAGCGAGAAGACCGGTTGAAAAAAATTGAGCACGGCAAGAGCGCACGCTGCAACTTTTCAAACGTTTTCGCGAGTAAGCGCCATCCTGGGAGTTTGTCCGGGGGTGGTTTGGGGGGTGGGGGGCCTTGAGGAGGACGAGGAAGGAACAGGGCAGGGAGAGAGAGAGCCTCGGAGAGGACGAAAGCGCGGATGAGGGAGGGTTTTGCGAGGGTGGCCGTGGAGTTAGGGTGAATTCGGGCAGCGAGAGAGTCCATTAGCAGATTACGTACCCACCCGCTCATTCACCCCCACGCTCTCGATGTGTTTTTTTCCCTTTCACTTTCTCTCTCTTTCCCTCTCTCACTTTCTCTCTTCCTCCCTCACCGGAATTGCTCTCGCTTCTGCGTCAACCCTCTTTATGTTCCGCTCACTCTCTCGGCTCTACGGCTCGGCGAAACTTCCTCGGAGCGGCTTACACCCGGAGACCGTACGCACACAATAGCTCTGCGTGCCAGGCACACACGCGGCGAACAACTGAAGATCCCTAAAATTATTTTCTCGACGCTTTCTAGATCTCGGAATATTTTTTTTTTGTTTGTTTGTT
>JAPYZD010000873.1:0-26475 GCA_030522725.1 Ichneumoninae sp. B BG-2022a
ATCCACTTCCGGCAATTTGGAGTATATATACTTGGTAGCGTCTCGTCAACTCGCTTAAAAAACTTTTTTTAAGGACTTGGCGTCGAGACGCTACCGCGTCTCCTGATTAGCCTACATCAACTTTGAAACGAAGTCATCTGATAATGACTCTAGAAATCAATAATTATTGAAAGATAACACTATAAAAGTTGTAAAAAAATACTTGTTGGATAAGATAGCTTCAATACATAGAATAGCATACATAGATAGATACATAGATTCCATACAAAAAAATACATTATGGATAAGATAGTTTCAATTCGCAAATCCCACTCGATTAACCAGTGACCGGTATTCCTCTTCGACACGTTTTAGTGTTGTCGTTTCTATGCATAAAAATGTTTATCAACATTTAGACTTTTACCGAGGTTACTAAATAACTCCTAAAAGATCAGTAAAACCATTACTGATCCTCGTACTGCTACTGCTACTAATCTTGATCCATCTTGATTCATTCTGATTTATACTCGTTAAATACCAACCGCGACATCACTGCAAAAATTCTGTAAAATCCGCCCGGTCGACATTGCTCACTGACTTGTGCGTTTCTAATCAAATGGAATTTTTTGATTTTCAGGGTGAAAGTGGGAACCCAGTTGTGAGCGACGGGGTTCTCTACGGCATTGCCTCAGTTGATCCATGCAGTTTTGGAACGGACCGACGCTACACCAATGTTTTCCATCATGTCGACTGGATCAAGAGAATAATCTCTATGACCCCGAGTTATTAATTGTTATTATTTTTTCAACCCTTCGGCACTATATCAGCTTCGCCAGATGAGAACTCTTATTTTCGTGCCAAGGCGAAGCAAATTGCGCTTATAAACATGAAGATATCTGCCAGACGTCAAATTTCATTTTTAGCGAGACTTTGTCAATACACTTGATTTAGGAAGAATACAAAAATGTTCACTCGTAGAATTTTATTGTCTTCTTGTCTTTATCGTCTAAGTGAACTTCCCCTAGCGAAGTTTTTGCGATGACAAACACAGCCGTTGAACTTGATGAAATTCTTCTCATGCAGATATCTTCAAGCTCATGTTGCGCTTAACCCTTTCAGTTTCAAAACCGCTATGACTTTTCCATGAAAAGGCTGTGAAAGGTCTAATGTGGGATGTTGCACTTAATAAAAAAAAAGAAATGTGTCACCCTTTAAGCGGAACATTGTGGAGTGTTGAGACGTTATTTTTACACTGCATCCTGCTCGGCCTATCCAATTTTAATTTCTGTATCGTGTACTCGTATATCATGTAATTTACGTTTTCTAAAGTCTGGTGGTCTTTTTTTGCACGTCTGTCGAACGAATTCGCCGCAGACGCGTTCGAGGTCGGTTCGAGGTTTTGCTTGCGCCGTTGAAATTAGTCTCATGCGGATATTTTCAACGTCATGTTGCGCTTAACTCTTTCAGTTTTAACCACCATGACTTTTTTATGAAAAGGCTGTAAAAGGTGTATAATGTGGGATATTGCAATAAAAAAAAAATAAAATGAAAATGTATCACACTATGAGCGCACTGCATCCTGCTCGGCCTACCGGATTTTAATCTGTGTATCGTCTACTTGTCTATAATGTAATTTATTTTTTCTAAAGTCTGTTGGTATTTTTTTTTGCACGTCTGTCGAAACGAAACTGCAGCAGACGCGTTCGAGAGTGGTTCGAGGTTTCGCTTGCGTCGTTGATTTTGCTTGTTAGGTAGAAAGGCGAAAGCTCGATCGACACGTGAGTCCGAGTGCGTGAGTAGCGGAACTTTGATGCTGATAGCGATCGTGTTCTCGTGAAAGCACGCGTAACTCTCGGACCGTTATCGATACGGGAGTAGCTTCGAACGGATATCGTAACGAAATATTCAACGTGGTGGGCAAAAGTACGGAAATCGAATACCTCGGAATCCGTACGAGCATGATTATCGTTAGGCATTAAAGATCTTGTGCGTCTCGTGCCCGGAACACCCAGTGATTTGGACCTTCTTGCGGTGACGATGCGCACCGTCGGGCTATTGAATTCAGTTCGTTTATGATCAGACCGGATGAACCACTTCTTTCCTCACCGATGCCGCTTTTTCTCGATAATTTACCGCGCGTGCTCCATCCTACGGATACCTGTTTCTTCTCCAGCGTCAAGTCGGCCTCCAGAATTTATTTATTTTTTTTTGCATTATTAATCACTGGCCGATTCTTATGTACCGTGTATGGGACATTTCTTGTCAAACGGCGCAACATTTTCAGTAATTTCTATGATTATCTACATGTGCTGACTAGTTATTAAATTATACTCCGGAAGAAAATGTTAAATTTTTTTAATTTTGATGGTCTCAGGGCGATGCTTGGGCGATTTTTTTTGTGCACTATTAATCACTATCCGATTCTTACGTACTGTGTGTGGGGCATTTCTTAGATCTGACCCAATATTTTTTGTTATTTTTATGATGTTCAATGCGAGTTGACGGTTGATCAAATTACTACGGAATAAAATCTTTAAACTTTTAACTTTTGCCTGTTTGAAGGTCTTGGGTCGATTGTTTCCGGCGTTTATTCTCCCTTTCTCGCCGACGCCGCTCAATCTTTCGAACCGAGGAAAATCCAATTTCCTATCGAAGGACTGGAACTTCCGGCCCCGTTTCATTTCTACTCACCGACTTCTATTTTCATCTTGACCCAATTGGGACAAGGCACGAGTTTAATTGTATTCCGCAAAAAGTCTCGCAAAAACTTCTTATCAGTTCTTATCTCAAATTACGTTACAGCGACTCGGTGGCTATCGCGCTCGAGTTTCCGTGAAGGTATTACGTTTCATATTTACATAGTATAATTCTGGCTGGCTAGGCGCCAGAAAAGATTGCCAATACACAATCCGCCTCCAGATGCACGCTATTTTCAAGATCACAGTTTACTGATATATTTCACACAAATAAAAATATTCAAACGAGAAACATAATACAAAAAATAATGAAGATTTATCGCTTTTAGATGCCTTACGTGATTCACTCACCGATCGGAGTGATGCATATTCACCACATCTACCATATATATATATAATGCATCCAATTTAGTTTGAGTAACAAATAATTTATCTTTTTTTTCGTGCCTTATGTGACGCACCTGCCAATCCGGGTGGTCCAAATCCCCCCGCTCACATTCCCCCACATCTACCGAATAAAAAGAAAAAATTAACCATTCATAACCGATCCAGAAATTCCACTTCCGGTTTAGCTAATGAGATTCTACGAACCCAACATTTTCGTCCATACATAAAAACCCATCTTACATAAAGTGCAGCAGCCGCACTTTCATGATAACAACAAGAACAACAATAACAACAACAACATCAATAACAACAACAACAACATCAACATCAACAACAACAACGATAAAAGTGTTAAAGAGAAAACCGTTTCCTTTCTCATTCCGCTCGTCAGTAAATGTCCCGATGATCCGGCGTCATCTGGCAATCGTGATGCGAGAACAATCCCGAACTGAGTCGCTAACGAGATCTCGGCCTTCGGGAGGCGAAGAAAGGAGCGACGCACGAACACACGGGTCTGCGCCGGTGTGGAGCTCGGTCCTGTACGGATGTCTCTTCGTGTACGAGTGGGCAAGGTGAAGAGAAGCGGCCCGATCAGTGGGAAACATGGCGACTGGAAAGTAAGCGTTCCGCCGGTTGTGACTGAGTGACCCACACGTGGAGAACCCGCGACCAGACACAGACACGTGGGACACCGCGCCGGTCCGCGTTCGCCCGGAGCCGCGAAAGGGACACACCGACGATCGCACACGCGTGTCCCGCGTAAACGTTCCAACACACCTCCGTCGTTCACATCGACGCGGGCCGCTCTGTGTCCGATGTACATGATCGAGCACACCCGTTCGCTTCGCGGCGGCGAGATCGCGGACACACTTGCTCGGGTCTTTTCCACTTACAGCACACAGATGCAGCGAGCGTGCACCGGCCGTGCGAGCGCGAAAAAGAGACAGGGAACGGTCGCAACGCGGCCCAACAGACCTCGTTACTGTCCTCGTCGACTTTGTCGTCCAAGTCGCACATACCGTTCACAGCGATCGCTTACCGCGGAGCGATAAGTGTAAGGTGCAAGAGGTGTATGCCGGCTACAACGGGGAACCCACTCCTCGAACGGCCCACACTCAGTCAGTCAGTGAGCTCGATGCCTGTTCCTTTCGCTGACTTTTTGGACTGCTCCTCGCGAACCGCGGATCATCCGCCGATTTGATACTGTGATTCTCGCGCGTCGCGCGAAAAACGCGAGGAACGAGGGACGATTGTTTCTCGACCAGTGAAACGGGCGGAATTTGAAAGAGTTTTTTTTTGTTATCGTGGCGATTGACGATAGTGGAGACGTGCGGGAGTCGCAGTGTGCTTTGTGCTTTTGGGACGTGTGGAACTATAAAAGCAAACTTTGCGATTTGGCAAATTTGGTGTTTGATGATTAAGGCACGTAGGACTGAGTTACCATAGAAACGACGGGAAATTAATTTTTTTACCAATCGTGGTGCCTGAAAAACTTGTAAAAAGAGCGATTGGAGACGCTGAAAGGCAACACGTGAGAGCGAAGAAAAATCGGCACGTGTCGCTGATCGGCATATTCGAGAGGAAAACATCGTTGCCTCCGACTGTGAATTGTCAGACGTGTTAAAATAACGCAAACGTTCTGTTACCGATCGGAAACGTTTAAAAAAGTCAGTTCAACGATTAAGGCACACAGAACAATGTTGCCATCGAACCAACGTGCAATTCATTTTTTTACCGATCGTTGTGTTTGAAAAACGTGTAAAAACATCGATTCCAGCGACTGAAACGATCGGTTTATCGGAGGGCAAAATAGCCTCTGACCGCGATTCGCGAGACTTCTAAAGATCGCAATTTTCATCTCTCAGTGATCGGAATTCCTGGGAGACGTTAAAAAAAGTCTCATCGGCGATCGTCACATGCAAAGCGCATTAAAATAGCCGTTGGAAGGAACGTTTCGTGTTTCAACGAGCACTGCTCGTGGCGATCGGTCAAGAGTCATTCCACGGTGAGGACGCGCGTAACGTGCCCGGAGATAAAACACAACTTTCAAGACTGTTTGAAATAAATTTGAGGAAATAACCGATCTCGGCGACGAAACCGGAATAGCAGGATTCCGAGGTTCGAGGAGAATGGACGTTAGGTAGATTAACGGTCGACCAAAAGTATCTTCGACGAAGGCGCGTACGCATCGCGCTCAAAAAAAACCGATCGACTATTAAAGCAGAAAAAAAATATATTTAAATGCCCGTCGACGTGAACTGCGACTGCCACGGCTGAGGCAGGTGCGAGCACCTCTCCACGTCGTGGCGCGTCCTACCTCTACCGATCTTCCTGCACGCACTCCCGTGGGTGCCCATAAACCTTCCTAGAAAGTTAACGCTCCGCGAGAAGCGCCAGGCCGAGGCGTTCGGACGAAACTCCGCGCCGTCTGACTATCACCGAGGCGTTTCCACTTGCCGACTCTCCAGTGTGCAATCCTCCGCGCGGTCATCAGCGTCCAAAACCGCTTCGTCCGCTGGCCGGCGCGCACATACCGGTCACTCCGCACTCCGATAAATTCATCTCAAAGTCGAGTTACGAGTTGTAAAAAATTAAAAAATTTAACTCCGCAAATAAAAAAAAAAAAACATTCGTCAGTGATGCACGATGGCAAAAGTGTCGTGTGATTGAAGAGTGTGACTCGGAGGAATTCGGCATAAATATTTGCTCCCGGTCGGATCGTTATCTCGCCCGGTTGTTGACAAAAGTCGGCTGTGACGAACGAGAAAATCTTCGGGTCGTCGATAAAATTTTTGGAAAGTTCCACGACACGTTCTGCGTTTGGTTTCTCGGGATCGCTCTCGAGCGGCACTCTTCGTCTTCGTGCTTCACGAGGCTACGAAAGAGTGATCGAACTGTTGGTTCGTTACCGATTTTTTGGATCTTTTTTTCGAACAAGTTGCTTCTCCGGTTCGTGTGTTCGTCGATGGTCCGTTGCGGATTGGCTTCGACCGCTTAGATCTGGAACCAAGGAACTTACGGACTCGCTCGGAGGAAGCGTTTCCTGACGCCGGTTTTCGGTCCTCAGGATCGGGCGCAAGAAATCGTGAAACTGTCGTGTTTACCGACGAGACCGTCGCCGCATAACAAATCGCCCGGATTCGATGCCAGGTGGTCCATGACCGAACACATCTCGCGGACTTGGCACACTCGACAACTCGACCGACGCGACTGCGAGAGACCTTGAGGAGTTTGGTGGTCGCTGCCGAAAACAATAGTCGCTCCGCACGAGCGCCGGAATCGGTTGGGA
The DNA here is from genome assembly GCA_030522725.1 of Ichneumoninae sp. B BG-2022a. Taxonomy (NCBI): domain Eukaryota; kingdom Metazoa; phylum Arthropoda; class Insecta; order Hymenoptera; family Ichneumonidae; species Ichneumoninae sp. B BG-2022a. The sequence continues at coordinate 6,352 of JAPYZD010000873.1, forward strand.
ATTTCGCGCCGGTAGGCAGTGCGTCCTTCGGGAACCGCGCGGGATCGATCGGCGAAGAAAAAGATCGAGAGGAGTCGGAGGAAGCGCGCGGAAGAAGCGAAACGCGAGGTGCAAGCCCGACCTCGAGGAGTCGACGAACCGTCCGCGAAAAAGCGCACACGATTCGCGCCCAAGAACCTCAAGGACTCGCCGATGAGTTCGTGCTAGTTGGGAAGTTTTCGAAAGATCTCGAAGTATTTATTTGTACTGGATTTAAAGAAAAAGGAAGAATTTCTAGAAAAAGTGCACACGGTTCGCGCCCAAGAACTTCAAGGACTCTACGAAAAGATTGTGCTAGTTGGGAAAGGAAGAAATTTGCGAAAAAGCGCAGCCGTCTCGCGCCCAAGAACTTCAAGGACTCTACGAAAAGTTTGTGCTAGCTGGGAAGTTTTCGAGAGACCTCAAAATATCTCTATGTGAAGAATAACAAAAAAACAGGAAGAAATACGCGGAAACGGGCGGTTGATTCGCGCCCAAGAACCTTACGGACTCGCCGATGAGTTCGTGCTAGTTGGGAAGTTTTCGAAAGATCTCGAAGTATTTCTTTGTACTGGATTTAAAGAAAAAAGAAGAAATCGCGAAAAAGCGCAGACGACGCGCGCTCAAGAACTTCAAGGAGTCTACGAAAAGTTTGTGCTACTTGGGAAAGGAAGAAATTTTCGAAAAAGCGCAGACGACTCACGCCCAAGAACTTTAAGGACTCTACGAAAAGTTTGTGCTAGTTGGGAAGTTTTCGAGAGATCTCAAAATATCTCTATGTACTGAATAACAAAAAAACAGGAAGAAATACGCGAAAACGGGCGGTTGATTCGCGCCCAAGAACCTCAAGGACTCGCCGATGAGTTCGTGCTAGTTGGGACATTTTCGAACGATCTCGAAGTATTTCTTTGTACTGGATTTAAAGAAAAAGGAAGAAATTCGCGAAGAAGCGCGCTCGATTCGCGCCCAAGAACCTCGAGGACTCCCCGATGAGTTTGTGCTAGTTGGGAAAGGAACTCGGGAAGTTTCCGAGAGACCCCAAAGTGTCTCTCTCAACTATATAACAAAAAAAAAAGAAAAAAACGGAAGAAATAGGCTAAAAAAATCGTTCGGATCTCTCAATAATCCGATACTTAAATAAGAGCGCCGTTCGACCAAGATGGCGCCGAGCGCCGCGCCGCTGAGGAAATGAGTTCGGTTTGTTTTTGCGGAACCAAATGAAAGAAGCCGCTCGGGTGATTGCCAATGTTTCGCGATAAATGTACACTTTTTTTCCTCGATCGCAATTAACTCTTCGCCGGCGATTCTGCGCAGCAATCGAGCGTCGGGTCTCGCGACTGGAAGAGGCCATTCCTCGCAGGGACTTTTCTGACGAGGTCAGTCGGCACATTCTGCCCGGTTCGCAGTCTGCCCCGGCAAAAGGCCTTTCCGCGATATTCCTCGTCTCCCTCCGTCTTTAGAAAGCGCGAGCGGACGCTCGCGCACATGAGTCGATTAGCGCATACGGAGGGAACGCCATTAGATTTTACGGTTTACCGGCGAACCGGAAACGAGTCGAGCGGGCGCGAAACCCGGCCCGAGGTGGGAACAAATGTGGCGCAGAGATGTCGACTCGGTCTGAGGTTATTACACGGGATGCTGTGTTATATTATCACCGTGTAACCGAGGAGCAACGAGTCAGCCGCTTCGATTTCACCGTCTGAGAGTTTCGAGCTCCGTTCGACGACCCTGCGCAGCCTCCAGCCCAAGATACATCGCTCCGCTGCGTGCATAGGAGGCTCGCAATCGGCGTTTTCGCTTTCCCAACTACGATAGCTGAATGTCGACGAAGTGCATCCAAGTTTACTCGTCGGTAAATTTTGAAGTGCCGGGTTTCAGCAATTCGGAGGATCGCGAAGATGGGTTGATTGGAGTGACGACAGTCATAAATATTGGAGCTTCGATCGTCTGATATTTGTGAGAGTGAGGCATACTTTTTTTTCTGTTGTCTTTTTCGCTGATCTCCGCGATCGCGAAGTCGTTCGGGACGAGCCGGGGGAAGAGGAGGAAAAGGGAATCTTCGGGAGGGAGCATCGAAGCCGGGCGGAAAAGCCTAGGTTGGTACCGATCGAGCATTTCTTATCGTTGTTCCCGTAAAATGCTAAATTGCACCGATCTCGAGTGCATTCTGCACCATCATCACTACTACGCTCATCTGCATCAGCTCCAGGCCAATCAGCCACCCGAGTACGAGGGAGACGGTAAGTTGCTCACTCGCATGGGAAATTATGATGTCAGTGGAAACATTGCGCAAACACTATGGGAAGATGATGTAACGTCGGAGGACTTACTTTTCAATGGTCTTTTTTTATATCTACCGTACAGATAAATGATTGTGGTAACGGAGGAGTTGGGAAAATGATTACCATCTGACAGAGAATTCTTAAATTTAAAAAATATTTTTTATATAAAGATAATTCTTTGAATTGTCTTGGAGCAATTTTGAAATTTGTAAAATACAGCTTCGTCGATGAGAAAGCAATACGAAGATGGTAATTAAAATTAATGAATAACCATCACGATGACTTGTCGAACTTAATCGTGATGGTTATTCATGAAGCGGTTGTGGTTGTGATAATGAAGCTTTTTTAAATCGGAAAACTGATTGTTGTACATTCTGTTCGATAATGCGAGTTAAACGCGCGATTTATTTTCCTTAAAAAAAAATGCTGACTCATTTATCTCAAGCATCAAATGCTTCTGTCGATCCAATGCGACTAATTTCAAGCATTTTTTTTGTTTAATTCGATCATTCTAAACAAACTGCAATATCTTGTAATTGAAACCAGAACGATTTGTCTCACATGTTTGCACACAAGAAATAGGCCCATCAATTTTTAGTCATTAACGCGGAATCTCATTCGGGGCATTAAGTAACTTTATTAATGAGCACTTAGAAGCCATATCTTGGTATGGTGCTCAGGCAATGTATTTGTATAATAAAAATGTCCGAAGAAAACTTCACGTGACTTGTAAGGTCGAAGGAAAACGTCCCTGGGCAATCTTGGAAGTCATGAATTTCTATCGTGTTTATCGCGCGTTGTGATATACGAGCGTGTTTTTTTTATTTGTGTACATATATACATATATGTATATATATTTTTTAATTAATACGCCGTAAATCTTTTTCTCGGGCTTTATGAGCGTTAGTTAGTAATGGAGATTTATTCTCAAGTTTTCTTTATCCTCTCTTTTATTATATCCTCCTCTTTCTCAGTGCTCCACCACCGCGTGCACATTCCCTCTAGTTTTTCTTAGCACTCCTCCTTCTTCTCGGTACCGTAGAAGGGATGAGTAGGTTCACGACCTTCTCCTCGTTGCCGCTCGTGTATATCGTACAGTGCAGTCCGCAGAAGACGGCGCGTGTAACTGAACATCACACACGGGCTTGGTTCAACGGACGTTAATGCCAGAGCGAATTCTTTAGTCACGAGGTGTTCATTGCGAGTTATGGGACATATCTCGTTGAGAACGCTAATTGAAAGGACGATGAAAAAAAAAGCCTTTCAATTCATGCAATCGTTGCAATTAACGCCTTAACCGTGAGCAAGCTTCCCACGCGGAATCTTCTTTTGGTACTTAAGTTCGTACGAATAAGAAGCGATAAGAAGATATCCACAAAAATCTTCTTATCGCCCTCCACATATCGTTTTCCACCTGTCGTCATAATCACGGACCATGCCATTAAGGAGAACTATTGTTGTCCTCAATGACATGGAAATTCCATAGAAACTGATTCAGGAAATTCGTTTGCCAAATCACCTGCATCATCTACTTATGACGGTACAGTGTTATCAAAGTTAACCACATTTGGGCTCTAGATGTAGATTCCATGCCGAAAAAGCGTGTAAGTTTAATCTTAAGTTCGAAGTTGAGTTCAATCTTAAGTTGGAAGTTGAATTCAAGCTTAAGTTGGAAGTTGAATGCAATCTTAAGTTGGAAGTTGAATGCAATCTTAAGTTCGAAGTTGAGTTCACTTTTAAGTTCGAAGTTGAATTCAATCTTAAGTTCGAAGTTGAGTTCACTTTTAAGTTGAAATTTGAGTTCAATTTTAAGTTCGAACTTAACATCGAATTCAAACTACAATCGAATTTAAGTTCAGACTTGAATTCGAACTTGGGATAGATCTTAAGCACGCAATGAACTTCCATCTCAAACGCGATTTTAAGTTTAAAGCGGGGTATTAAAATGCCACCCTTAAATAGTAAACAGACCAAAATTGTGGAACTTGAGAATTTTTGCCTATCTCTGATGGCCTTAGAAGGAATAACAAGCGGTATAAAGTGCTTCGTACGAGTAACACATGTGCATGTATGAATTGTAGAATTTTCTTTAACGAATGGCATGATTCTAAAAAACACTAGTTCTCGGGATATTTCCAATATGCGAGGAATCGCGTTCTCGCGGACACTGGAAGTTTCTAATCGGCTGGCAATGGATAATTATTATACAGTATAATAATTATACAGTAGTGTATCTTCGCGATGCGAATTTACCGTCGAGTGGAGATTGAATAAATGATAGATCAGGTGCATACATATGCGTGCATAATACGCGTTCGCAGCTGCATGCGCGACGATCGAGCGTAAGATCCTCGGGGATTACGCCGGAGATAAGAAGATTCGTTTAAACATGAAGAATGAATCAGGAGGTTAAGAATTCAATAATATGTTCGATGAGTCTTTTCATCAAGGACTCCGGCAGAAAATATACTCTATCTGGCTTCGCGAATTATCATTTTCTTTAACTACCTTAAGTGGCCATACCGAGCCACTGAAAACGCCGATATAAATAAGCTGATCTAATTCATTTGTTGTTTCGCGAAAGATTATCGCACTTCGAAGAACTTGTCGCAAGGAATACGTTTGCGACTTTAAGATGCATTTTTATGTCATATCATTATATATTATATTATTAATATTATTTTTTTTTAGATTGGCTCCGGAAAGTGTGTTTTGTTTAGACACAGAAAGATACTGTGCGGTATTTTGTCTCGAAGCCGTTTCGCGTTATCAAGTTCCTGCTTAAATTTAGAATTAACAAAAAAATATCAATAATCGATAACACTGATTAAAAAATAAAAAGGCGCGACAGGCTCGAAAGACAGCTTAGTGCATGTTTATGGATGGGATTTATAAGGTATTTTTTTAATATAAAAATTTTAAACATTTAAATACATTTTCCACACTTGGGTGAGAGAATTTTGAACAATCTAATCGTATCGGATTTATAGGATGACTTTAATCAGGTTAAATTTAAAGAGCCTAATCCAAGTCCACATAACCAAAAATGACATAATATGCGATATCAGACGCTATTGACAAATAGCGGTAAAGTAGATTTTAAATATATAAAAAAAATTATATTTATTATTCAAATTGTGGCTGTTAAAATACTTTGGTCTTCTAACGACGCTGAGAACTCGACGAGTGCCTTGAACCACGCTCGCGATAATTATCCCGAGAAAATAGTCGTCGTCGTCGATGGTGTCGAATACATGTAGACCAGTAGACTGGCCTGCTCCAGTATAGCTGCGTTACAACTTTGTGCACGTTATTGCGTCACGCGGACGCCATTCCGTCCGCGCAGTAGTAACAGCAGCAATATCGAATAACCCGTTGCATTCCAGTTAAAGTGAATTTCCACCTTCCCACCAACTAAGCCGATTTACACATTAAACTTCTTTTTTTTAATTATTCTTATGCATTCTCTCAAACTTTTCGATCGGTCTTATCTCAGTACACCTCGGCGAGAAGTTCGTATTTCCTTTCTGCTCCATAATATATCTTGGTTATTTCGATTTTTTTTCCAACTTTTTACACGAAACACGAAACAATGGTTTACTAAAACGCCACTAAATTCAACGTCAACGTTTCGTTTTCAGCATTATTTGAATATCGCAGACATGAACTTTGAGGGACAAGGTTGTACAAAACTAAAATCTTTTGTATGCCATATTTATTTTTCCAAAACTCTCAAACTTTTCACTCAGTATACCTCGCGAAAAGTTCTTATTTAATTTCTGCTCGATAATAAATCTTCTTTATTTCGATGATTTTTGTTCATCTTTTTGCCCGAAACTGTACCGAAGAGAAGTAAAAAAATGGTAAAAACAATGGTGCACTAAAATGCCACTAAAAACAACCTTATTTCGTTTCTACATTGTATGAATTATTACAAACTTTTGAACGACTGATAGAAAACATGTATCTATTTTAATTGACAATCGGGCACTTTTGGTAACAAGTTAGTACAAAACTAAGATCTTTTGCATGCATAGTTATTTTTAGCACTGCGTTTTCAGCGTTTCAGCCGATCCCAAGGGCACAAGACTGCATAAGTGAAACGCTTGTTTTATCTAGAATATCGAATGCGGCTCGCTTACCGACGCATGTACACTTGACACGCGAAACCGATAAGGTCTGCGAAATAAATAACGAGAAAGAAACATTTTCGCGGACCGTTATTCACGTTTCATTAAACATGTCGTGTACGGCGTGCGCGCGTTCAATGGTAGCGGACAATATAAATTATTTGGGATCGATCAACGTCACCAGACACTCCGCCGGAGTCATCGGTCTCCGCGATTACTATAGAAGAGAATGCTTTGAGATTAAAAAAATGTAGGTTCAAATGCAATTTGCACATTTCTCTTATTTTTTATTTACTTTTCTACAATTCTCAAGGAGGCTTCGTTACGATCAAATTTGTCGACCAATCTTAGTATTACTAGAGAAAGCTTGTTGAAGGTCTTTCGAATATGAGTGAGCAACGTGCAAACTATAATTGTACTTATATTCGTCGTTATTATAAAATAACTCAAATAAGAAATCAAGTATTCAAAAGATCGTATGGAAGTTCAAATTTAATAAAATTTTCAGTTTTTACTGAACTGCAAAAATGTTTTAACATTCACTTTTTGCCGTTTAACGGTACAAAACGCGCTTCTCATAGAGTAAACCATTCGCATAACGGTGAAAAAATGAGGAAGCAATGCGCAGGTAATATTTGCGTCGTTTTCTTTACGATGACAGCCGTGAGGAAGCAGTTGGTTCTTTTAGATTCTTTTAGGCAAAAAAAAATGAGAATTAAAAAAGAAAAAAATGTTGTCAACCGGTTGCCGGGGAGGCTGAGCGTTCGTTCGATTCTCGAGACCGAGGCCGGGATAGTTCGACAAGGCCAATGGAAACTGGACATCGATTCGTGGCGATTTGATATCCACACTGTCTCTCGTATAGCATTCACCTCGATACGTAAACGTACCTGTGTCGTCTGTATATCTATATATATTGGTGACTATAGGTGTACCGGGTATACTGTGGAGTGAAATGCACAGATATGTGTACTGGACACTCGGCTCGCCTCAAGTTTCAATCCGGTTTCGTTCGGCATACTAATTTCTCCGAGCACCGATATGCCGGGACTGTTATTCTGCATCACAATTTGGACACCGTTCCGTTTCTGTTTAGCAGTTCCTAGACTGCACCTCTATGACGGATGACCGTAACAATTTTTTTTGTCGCTCGAAAACGTACTCGCTGCTTTAATTGCAATTTTAGGTTTACAGTAAAGATTTATTTCCTTCAAATTTTCCAAGTTTTTTTTCTTCGCGAAATGTCCGAGATCATTTTTTTTAATCCTTCGAAAGCGTACTCGTTGCATCAATTGCAATTTTAGGTTTACACTAATGATTTGTTTTCCTCCAATTTTCCAAATTTTTTTATTTCATGACAAAGATTATTTATTACTTAAAGATAGCTCTCTCAGAGAGTGCGACAGATATCGGCCACACGGTGGAAAAAATGTTTCGTTACAAAATAAATTGCCGCGGGTTAAGCTCCTGGCGGTGTCACGTGCATTAAGCGGCGCGGACTTTCATAGGTTGCGTGTCGGTAATCGAACGATTGAGAATCGTTATTAAATCGAGGCAATCGACGTCGTCCGTGTTTATATAGATCAATGTTTCCACACGTAGAATTTACAGTCGTTCGCGCATTCGCTCCCTCGGCGATTTAATATTTTCCAACAGTTCGTTTGAGAAACATGGATATCGCACTCGATTTATCGGATCGCGACCGCCGCAGTTCCCCGGCGGCGTCGATGCCTCCAGGGTCATTTTTCGAGACACGATAAATCGTCGGGTCGATGTTGGGCCTAACGCTGTTTACATTTTTTATATTTCACTCAGTTATCTTGTTTGCCGTTTTTGCATCACACTTTTGTTCCTTTTTAATTGCCATTTAAATGGGCCAATCGCAACTTCTATCGTGCGTCAGAACCGTCGAATGTTACGTCAAGAGCAAAATTGTATCGGTCCATGACGAAACGCAATGACAATACTTTTTATTTAAACCAGGCTAATTGGTTTACTTTTAATTGTTTTTTTGTTTACTCTGAATCATTTCTGCACGTCTCTAATCACTGTTGTATTGGGCGGTTCGGGGACATTGCGAAAACGTGCGTGAGAGTGTTGAAGATGCGTACGAGATGAGATCGCGCATGTCCGAGTCCCAAAACTCGCCGGAGCTCGGAGCTGGTTCGCTTCAACCTTGGCATAGATATTCGCGGTGCGGCTCTCCTGTTCGCTGATCGGAATCGAATATTGCGAACGATAATTTCGAGGCGAGATAAACGACCTCTGGCCTACTGCCCAGGTGGGATTCTGTTGTAACTGGAAAAACGGCACATCGCTGCTTCCACACTAGCTGCCGTACGCCAAAACGCCATATCAGTCCTTCTTCGGCCGTCGAAGCTGGCCAGAGCAAAGCCGGCGGTCTTCCGAGCACTGATAAACTCCGGGTAATGCGTACACGGTGTTTATTATATGTTATATAACACAACTGCTTGGCAGAGAAAAATTATCTGTGACGTCACTTCCAGTTTGAAAATCTCACGGTTCGAGGGGAAGTGACGTCATACCGGAAATACGTCACTTCCGGTTTGCAAATCTCATTTTCCGACCGAAAATACGTCACTTCCGGTTTGAAAATTTCATTCATCGACCGGAAATGACTCAGTGGAAATACGTCATTTCCAGTTCAAACATCTCATTTTTAGACCGGAAGTAACGTCATGTCGGAAATACGTCACTTCCGGTAAGTGACGTTTTACCGAAAGTACGTATTGGTTTCGGATCAAAGTGTCCCTGTGGTCGGCAATTATATGAGGCACCTGACTCAGCCAATGTCGATTGCGACAAGCTATCTTTGGAGATAAATATGTCGAAAATTTTATTCGGCTTCTGTCGTTTTTCAGCCTCACCTCGGGCTGAGCTGCATCGGATCCAATTATTTCTTCGCTGAAGCACCCCATATTGCAGTTTCCTTAAGGATACTTGCGACTCTGTCCGCTCTCCGTGCTCGTCACTTCCATAAAGGAACGGCCGTGTCCCATGTGTTTGCGACATGTTTTTTTCTTTTCTTTTGATTTCTCGAGGACCCAAACTTCCGGTCTTTCGCTCGAGGCGTGTACCGTCAGTTTCCTCGACGATTTCCATGTGTCACGGCAAACGAGGCAATAAAGCGAGTGCCATAAAAAGACCGCCAACGAAAGGAGAGTACTCTTGAGACTGTGGCTGTGCTCCGGCCGCAGTGACTCGACCCGCCTATCTGGGTTAACGCGATCCTCGACTTTGCCTCTTTAACGCAGCTTTGTATATTTCATAAGTATTGCGTGTATTATATTGAAAAAAATTATACCATGATATCACCTGGACAATGCATTTTATCAACTTGTTTCATTTCACTTCTATTCCCAAAAAAAAAAAAAATAATAATGTCCGAAATCCAGATTTACCGTCGTCTTGCAAGACTTTTTTTAAGGTTTAAAATATATTTTTTGATAAATCTCGGCAATTAAAGTGATTTAACGATAGAAACAACATTGCCCATGAGGAACGACAGTTCAGCCATCGGTTTTCATGACTGCGCCAAATTGCCTATAATCAATCGTAATCGTATAAACTCGTCTATAAAAAATCGCAACCCGAAGTTATCTCTGATATGATTTGTCCGACTCCCTCGGGCACCGGAGTCAAACGATTTCAACTGGATTGACCCTGGCGGAACTGGCCGGGCTCGACCCTGATGTGCTTCGTATACGAACCAGTAACGGCGGCAGCGAGCACGTTCAATGCTGCTAGAATATAGCCGCGGATTGCGGGGGGAAGCAGTGGAAGTGCTGGTGCGTGGTGACCATCGCGGCTGATCACTTAAATTTCCACATTGACCGAGGCCCTCCAGAAATTAATGTCCGTCCGCCGGCCGGGATCATTCAACCGCGGCGTGACTGCTGTCCGGTATCCCTTCACCCTGAAACGTAACTTGAATTTTCATTGAGCCTCCGACGTGCCCCTGATCCACGTGGCCCGGTGGCGGGGAAGGCCGCGATTCAATTTTTATCGTTCCGAGCCAAATTCGACGAACCCAATTGAGCCGTGCGGGATTTCGCCCATCAAAGATACTGCGCTTACAGTGACTTTCCCCTCTCCCGACGATGCACGAAATTTATCGGTCGACGTCGAAGAACGTCCGGCGAGACCCATTACAACATCTTAACCCTTTCAATTTATGAGCGTTCCAGTTCCGATTCGATTGGATTAAGACTCGCAAGGATTTCCAATACAATATGTTGGTGGCTTTCAGTGATTCGCTCACAACGACGCTATTTGTACTCCACTTTTTTTCCGTAGAGAAATACGGCGTCATTCACGGCGCCATATGCGGACCAATAACATAATCGGAATATGCAATTTGCAGTTTATTGCTGCGAACTGCGACCTTATTCAACGAAAGAGAAAAAAATATGGTTGTTAAGACGGTGAGCAATCATCACTTTGCATCTCGTTCATTAAAATCTCTCTGGATCCAATTGCCTGGCTAACGTCATTTGCGCGACCTCGTTGGACCCATTTTTTTTTTCATCGATTTTATGATACCGACAACTCTGCAAAAGTTTCCCAGAGTGAATCACATGTCTGTTTTTGCCTTCGTGGATCGCGAATGATCGCGGTGACCGATTTGTTAGTTCGTGACGATGATGCGGGGATAGAAGTACCTGTTACCTATAGCGAACCACTGAATATTCATAGCCAATCGTGCATCCGTTGCGCGTAGAAAATTAAGTCCTCACTCGCTGGCCGCGAGCGCCGATCTCTATGCACGAAACCGGCGTTTCGGCACGATCTACGATTTTTCCGGTGCATCGGAACGTTTCGATGGAACTCTTCCTACTGTCCGCTCACGTTGCACCTCCCGGACGCAAACTATGTCGTAATTAAGCGATGCGTTCGTACTGCTAATTACGCGGGAAGTAGCGAATGCCGGAGTTAGTTATGCGAGACTATGTTTGTTACTCGGCACCCATTCGCTCCCGCCCTAACTTCCGCTTATGCACGGTATGTCTACTGTTACCGGTAGAAACCAGTTCTCACGTTTCACTGTTATGGAATTCTTCGGAATCAATGTCTAATTTGCCTTCAATGGAAACGGCAATTTGTTTAGAGGCCTTACTACGCCGATCCCGAAATGTATAATACGCAGTTCGGAGATGGGTGACGTTGCATCGACATTTGATAGGCAAATTGAGGAAGATTGCGCGCAGCAGACTAGCCAAATCATATGCTATGTACTACATGTGTGTGTAATATATGTGTACTTTGCAGGTAAACATACAAGATCAACCTATAGCTTACATTACACATTAATAAAAACCGCTTCAGATATACGCTGTTTACTATACTATTTACTATATTATTTACTATACTATTTACTATACTATTTACTATACACATTCGATCAACCTACAGCTTACATAACAATGATCTTCAGCAACCGTAGAGACAATTTTTTTGCCTTTCCCGGACCTCATCAGGGCTTGTAGCTAATTCGATGAATTATCGGAACATTCCTTATTAGAAGCCGCTTAAGATCACTCAATCTGTGAAAACCGTCTAATACCAAATTTAATAACACAAAAACTGCATTTTAAACATAGACGGCAAACTTCCTACTTCATTGCAATCCCGGGAGTCTTAAGAAAGTTATTGTGATTCCGGACGGGATAGACGAACGAAGTACGAGACACACGGAAATGCGAGAATGGTTTTTGTATTCCACGACACGCGAAGCATGTATTGAGATCATAATCTGACAGTCAACTTTATTTGTCTTATCACAATGCTTTCTCTCTTTACATACAGCGTATGCGATGAGAAAGTAGAGGAACAACCACCATCGGATCGGACTTAGTAGCGTGTATGACTGTATCTGTTTTTTACGATCTCAATACCGTCCTTACCCGAGTACTTTTCAGAGGGTATCGAGGTATCCAAAAAAGTCATTAGCGAAACGAGAAGAGAAAGTAAGACGACGATTGAATAATCGATGCCCCACAGACATACACGCACACGAGTCTCTTCGATGTCACGTAAGCGTGTCATCGAACTCTCCTGATCCACGAGGCCTCGTGTTCTGCTCATGTGGATTCGTATAGCTGTATTTCGTGGATGAGCAGAAAAATTACAGCTTCTCGACTCGACTCGACTGATATGAAACATCTTTGTCTCTCGCAATCGCTCCAACGAACCCCGGCGTACGAGACTGTCTGTACCTTTCGAGATTAGATCGCTGCAATGGAATTCTTATCAGTGGCGCATTAGGCGACCGCTTAATTAAATTAATTCCCAGCATGACATTGCGTCTGCGTGGAAATTAGCTAAACTACAGACAAACTTTTCAAGCACACTGCATAGAGAGCAACGTACCAACAATATAGTGATATACTTCATAATGGAGATAATCGCGATGATAAGTCCAACATTGCCAGTTTAATCGCAAATCCCTTCCGGTCATTATACTAATTACCAGACTCGCTGCACGATAGAATTTGTTCATTAAGTTAATAACGTCATTAAACATTCAGCAAACTTGAGACTATGTGAATATGTGTTTGTCGACAAACGCTAATCCCTCATTATCCGTGGCAATTGCACTTTGCGAGGTATCGCGATTGATAAACTTAAGGTGCCTGGATTATATGTGTCCCATGTAATCTCGCGAAAATTGTTCATTTGTCTCAGTTTATTTGTGTTCAAAACGATAAGAAGAATTCGACTAACTCTTATTACGCTTGCTTTGATTAAATTGACATGGTATGAAATCAACGCTTTTTAGTTAGGAATTTACGTGATATTCAGATCTTTCTTAATATTTTCCACCGGTAAATAAAAAAAGATCATATATACACGTCTTCTAACTTAACATAGAAAGTTAGGATTAAATGTTACTGACGGTCCAGCCTTAACGACCCAGGAGCAACTTTTATGCCATAAATCTTAGAGAAATTCAACAGTCATCGTTACGTATCAGTAGCGCTCCAGTCCGATGAGTCGGAGGTCGACAGTTCAAATTCTATATGAGCCTGAAAAGTTTTCTCTCAAACAGTGAAATCGCCATTGGCACATAAGCGATGGTAATAAAAAAGAATCACGATAACACAAGAATAAAATCTGCATTATTATTCGGCAGCCCATCCTTGCTACACAAATCGATTCTACACACGCGCGGGATTCTACACGTTTTATTCTACACAAGCCAGGACCTTTTCTAGCGCGATCGCACATACTGAGGATGCGCAGGTCACCGCGCACCGTTCTTACACATTCACTTTCTACACATCACCGATTCTGCACAACCTTCGAATTACACGCGTCGATTCTTCACGACCTTCCATACAACACAACTGGGTTCTACACGTCCCTGACTGGGCACAATGCCGATGCTAGACAGCGTTAGACCAATCGGAGATGCTGCACAGTATTGTGGCCAATAATCCTCTAAGCCAATAAGCCAATAACCCTCTGTCATTAGACCATTGATATGCAGATAGGAAAATACGTATAGGTCAAACGGGGTATTGTAAACCTCGCTGGTAACTATGGAATTACTGTACACCATATTCATATATAGAGAAGGTCCTCGCGATATTTACCGTGGAAGTCACGTAATACGGAGCTCACGTCGCATTTCAAAAGACGTCTCATGAATGTATGCAGTAGTACTACACAGTATAATACACAGTGAAACGTTCCGATATTTTTATTCAACCCATTTATTGAATCATCGATATAATCAGTTTTGAGATTTTTTTACCTGCGAAAAAGTAGACTTGCTATGCTGGACTATCTCCATTATATCGGGACAATGAAAGCATTGACGAAGCTCTTGTTTAATCCGTAATTTAGGTTGTTGGGGGAAAAGAATGAAAGGAGGAAAGCTTTTTCGAGGAACAATAACATGTTTACATTTACCAAGGTGGGCGAGCTCACAAATGACGAATGTTTCTTAGGTTGCCGATCGTGCGAAGAGACTTAAATCTAAACATACAAAAAACAGAACTGTTTACGAAAAGTATGTTAGCTGGTGGTGAAACAGTGAGTCATTTATTGTAAAAGCATGTGAGTTCAATGCACGTAGTCCTCTTGACAGTTTAGTTTTTGTTTTCTGGATTGGGAGGGGTGTTTGAGGAAGGACGAAGGGTCTTATAGGCGCGGCAACGACCGTTCTCTTGCGAGAAGCGCTTCGCCGCTTGGCCATCTGGCGGACACAGATAAGAATCACCAGCAGGCGCAAAACATTCTGCTGCAATAGAAAAAGGCTCTTTGTACGATTTACAAAAAATATCGGGTTCCTTAATGCTACGAAATTACAATCTATAGATTATTATAATATAGTTTTGATATAGGGGAGAGCGGGGCAAAATGGCACGCCGGGGCAAAACGGGATAATGAGACAAAACGCAATTCTCCAATAATTTCGAAATGGTGGCGACGGTGGCACGTGGGGCAAAACGGGTTTGAAAATCCGGATGCATCGTTAGGACAAAATTGGGCATCCAAAAATTATTGGAAAATTGAGTTTTACTCTCACAGTCCCGTTTTTCCCCGCTGTGCCATTTTGCCCCGGTCTCCCCTAATCAATGGGAACTTAGTTTAGCAATCGTAATACATAGGAATCCGTCAAGATACGCGGAATAGTCTTGATAGTTTTTTTGCTTCTCGGCTGCATGATTGATCGATCTGTGCGCGCAGGCAAGGTGAAGGTCGGAAAGTACAAGATCACCATTGCCTCTGGAAGCGACGAGTACACAAGCAGTGTATGCACGGAGCGTCTTATCGCGCGTCACGGTCGCTAATGAAGCCTCATAGATTAGTTATGTCACGTATCGCTAGTTCGTTAATGATTTGAGGGTCGTTCGCGGTTAGCGAGCAATTATTATCCGTTTGCGGCGGCGAGGTGTTTGTCACCGGGTTCCCGATGCGTCTTTTCATACAGGAAGTCCATCCCCGAGCATACAGAAGCGCAATGGCATCGAAAAAAATTGTCGGGCCGGAAAAAGAAAATGATTGCCAGTCCGCGAATTCAAGCGGTCAGATAGAGAACAAAACTCGAGACAATCGTACAATAAAACGTTGATAACCTTCACGTGACTTCCCACCCTCGTGCCCACGAGGGGTCGCGCAATTGCGGCGTGTAACTCACTTTACAAACGTAAAGACGAGCTTGTCATGTACCGGGTGTGCAAGAGGCAAGCGGAAATTTATTTATCTTCAATTGCGCATGGAAAGTTCCACGTTGGATTAAACTATCGTCGATGTGTCATTGGAACAAAGGACCATATCGAATTAACGTACTAATAATTTGGTTTCCTAATCGCAATCATATTTTTTATTGATCTCAACGAAATCACGCAGATACACTGACCAATCTCGCAAACGATGGAAGTGCGTAAAATAAATTTGTGTTTACACATACAATCATTTTTAAAATACATTTTTCCAAGAGCACATAATCTCTCGCTATGCTCCAAATTTAGGTAAAACAAATAGTTTATTTTGGGTAGAAATGAAATAAAACTTATATATAGTGAAATAGAATAAAACTTTTTTCAAAAAATGTCAAACTTGACAAATTATTACACTTTTCGAATGTTTGTGTTTTTGTTATATAAATATGTCGTGATAAGAAAATTAGTAAATTCTCAGACCAGCCAATAATTTTCAATCGCGATTAATTTTCAGTTTTTGTTTCTATCCTAAACAATTTTATTTCTCTACCGCATTTAATTTATTTAATTAAATGCTTTTTATTAAATTTAACATAGCGTTCAATGTTAAATTTTGACACCCGTTAGCCCGTGTGCTTTACTCGCGTTAACTACGGGCACACCGCTGCTCATTGAGAGCAATCGAGGCAATAGTATGCACACACGACGGTTGGCCAGTCGGTACTACTTGTGAGGGCTAAAATTGCCGATTAATCTCGTATGCGATTTCAATTTGTCGCGCGTCCTTGTGTCGTTGCCGTAGTTAACGTCTTCAAAGTACTACAGTGTGCATAATAGCGAATGCGAATGGTGTAACTATCGGTGATGCACATACAGTTTTCTTATCTTTTTTTTATCGTATTGTATCGACTTATCGCGATGCACCGAAGAGCACCGGCGAAGGATCGAGGAAGAACGGGAGAAGGTCAGACTCAAATGTGAACAACCGAACCCGACACGATCTTACAGATGTCCGAGCACGTTCGACAAATGACAATCGGCCCGGCAACCTCGTCATGTACGTGCGGAGTAAACGAAGCCAGACAGACTGACGGACTGACGGGAGAGCACAAACGTATCGGGAACTAAGTACAGTAGAACCCCGATTAACCGAGGTTGGATTAACTCGGAAGCGGATCCGAGGTTTTATTTTTCTTTTATGCTCCGAGTAAACCAAAGTCATTGAGTACTTAAGAAAAAAAGAATAACTTACGTGCTATTAATAAAAAAAATATCCAAAGCTTTACATTTTAGTTCACACTATTTAACAATTAGGTGCAAGTTGTACCAAATGTCATTGCAACCAGTCCAAATAAAGTTGTATCATTAGCTATTATTGTCTTATATACTTTCGCTGTCTAGTTCGGATTAACCAGGATTTCGATTATTCGGGTGCTCTTCGGTCCCGAGCATTCCGGTTAATCGGGGTTCTATTGTACAGTGGAAACTCCGTGGCGCACTTTTCGTCAATATGCACGCCCCGCTGCACGCCACCGCGTTAATCACACTGAGAAAAATATTGCCAGAGCGACAACAATTTTTTTGCACTGGTAAATAAATGTTGCTGTGGAAGCAGCAAAATTTTGGTTGACTGAAAAATGTGCTGTCGCTCCGTGTACATTTTTTTCAGTGCATCTGTCGGTGCAGAAAACGTGAAATAATGATGACCCCGAAGATATCTGCGTGACATGAAATTCATCCTTGGCAAGTCTCTGTCAATGAACTGATTGAGGAAGAAACAAAAAAATTGTTCACTTGTAGAATTTTATTATCTAAGTGAACTTCCCCGAGTGAAGTTTGTGCCATGCAAAACACACGTATAATCTGATAAAATTTAGTCTTATGCAGATATCTTCAGGGTCATAAATTATTGAGTTTTCACTGTATGTGACTGCGTGACGTATGTGTGATACGCACGACTCACACACATCCAAAGAAACGTCGTTAAAAAACGTGACTCGCATACAAATTGGTGTTCGAGTTTGTCGTCTCGCCGCCGTTGTTGTTGTCGTTTTCGTCGTCGTCCCTCTTAAAACGGCACTGGTTTACAATACAAAACGTCATTCGCTGTAACATTAAGTTTGTTTCGCTTTGGATTTGTCACCGCGATATATACCTATCTGGACTGCAGAGAAGAGTTGCAACACTCGAAGACCGATTTTACCATGTTATATCGCACACGTTATGTTATACAATCGTCTATAAAGTAATAAATGCAACTCTGACATCCTGTGGAGCAGACTGGATTTTCTTTCTAAAGATGTTTTCGCTTCTTTCATCAATGTGACATTACCATGCTATATTGCACTCATTACATTATACAATCGCCTATAAAGTAATAAATGCAACTCTAATATCGTGCAGAGCAAACTGGATTTTTTGTTTCTAAAGATGTTTTTGTTTCTCTCTTCAAGGTTGCATGGGGGGGGATTTTTGAACTTTATACACATGTTCAATAAGTCGAACATTTCAAAATGCCGCTTGTGCATCTCCGGGTTTTTAAATATAAATTTTCTTTATAAATTATAACTGTAAAAAAATTTAGTTTGAAAATTAATGAACGGTATTCGAAGCTTTTTTACATAAACTGTCTCTGAAATTTCAGACACATGGCCGTTGCGATTTTACAGTAAAATTTTTTATTTTTAATGAAAATTTTTGAAAATTTCGAGCTAAAGATTTGTAATCTTAATATCCGATATATTTATTTTACGAAGAAGTACATTAATGCAATGTAAGTAATGTAAGCAAATTTCGACTTACAGTCAAACGTACAATTTATTTTTACAGTGATATTTACACTTCACGGTGGCATTTTTTTGGGTTCGAAAATCCACACCTGCAATAAATGCATTACCTGCAGTCGGCAGGTGTTCGTCTAGCCCCTGGAAACGATGACATAGAAAAGCAACGGCCAGATGTCCATACGTGCACGCAGGTACCAGTTACCGGTTGGAATTTTTTTTTTTCACTATCCCACAATCTCTACAATATGTTTCGCGAAAGTTGCGAAATACGCAATCTACATTAATCTTAAGTGATCTCGTTTAATGGCAGCAAGTGTCGCAATAAGTATTTTGTTGTCGCTACATGGACACTCGCCTCGGGCATGAGACTCGGTTAAAAGAGTTTACGTGTAACATAAATACACCACATGTCCTATATCGATAAATTGACGTAACCTCGCTGTACCCTGAGCGAATCAACGTTCAATTCCGTAAAAATTTCAGCTCGAAAATGCAAGTCGTGCGACCGAGTCGTAAAGTTTCCACAATGTATCGGGATATATTGACAAGGAACCCAATAATTATTTATTGCGAACTCCCGTAACGCCATGTGGAGTTGACACACGTCGGGACACATGTATAGGTACGGTTAAAACCCTCGTCACTTTGCGTGCAATTAGAAAATACGGAAATCTCGTGCAACAGTTCAGGCAGCACGCGTTCCCGGAAGATTCATAGGCGTGGCTCGTTCCGCGGTTAATTTACCTGTGTCGTTTGCACGTGTGCTTGTGCGCAGATACAGATATAGTGGATACCTTGGCTCTGAAATTTCTTGCGCCTGACATTCACCCGAGCCTTCCCAAGTAGCGTCATTATACAATTAACGCTTGCGCCGCCTCTTGGCTACTTACCTGTAGCGACTGCAACTTTGCTGTAGGTAGCCGCATACCTTTCGATGTCCTTGCCGGCTGCTCCTGCGAGCTCTCCTCGGGATCCTCGGACGCCCGTCTAGGGTAATTCCGGGTTATATGGCCATTTTTTTTCTTAAGCGGAAAACGGGATGTCAGACCGCAGAAAGATGAATTGCAAATTGGTAGGAAGCGGTTCTGTGAATACTAATGTTGAGTGTTTCACCCAGAACATTCGATAAATTCGATGGGATAATTAGTGCCCGGAATAAAAAAAACTATTAATGACACGTTAGTACATTTTTTCTCTTTTTTTAATAGCTCGTTTATTTTTTTTCGTACAATTAGAATCGCGGTACAGGGAATACGGATATTAAAAGCCGGAAACCCGAGTCTGTTTTACTTGATAAAGAAAAAAAGGCACATCGACTCGCCCCAAAAGCGGTCGCAGGATCTGATCATTCGAAATGACGCTTTTTGTGGAAATCTTTCACATTGAAATCCGGCAAAAGTTCCTTTTTTCACATCCAAAATCATGTCCAAGCTTTTTAATTTTCTCTTTAAGGGTTATCACAGATCGCCGTTTCTTAATGGCGGGGGGTGATGGAGGGCATGTTGCTAGCAATGGTTGAGGGGTAATCATATCCAGGTTCGAAGCTCTTTTAAGGTAGTACTAGCGCTATGACTGTCGCCGCCTAAGTTTGAGAGGAATAAAAGAGAATTACAAACACTTCTCTATCGGATAAAAATCTGAAAAAAATCAAGCATATGGAAGATGCTGATAAGATTGTTCGTCCATAATAATGATCCCAAAATGTTATTCGTTTCCT
>JAPYZD010000874.1:0-26469 GCA_030522725.1 Ichneumoninae sp. B BG-2022a
CTTCTCAGTACCTTTAGTATACATGATTTTTTTCAGATTTTTGCACCATCAAGAAGTACTTGCAATTTTCTCTTATTGTTGTCGAACTTATGCGAAGACAGTGCGCAGCGAGACTCCCTCCTTAACTATACAATTACGTAAATGCATTTCATTTTAATAATCTTTGTCGAGAACATGATTGGTATTTAATAATTTTGCCTACTATACTCGCAATGGGTTTTAGTCTGTATATTATGTGTATAATCTATTTTCTTTTCACTCACAGTTTGTACTGAAATCATCTTGTACATTGAGATGCCCGTCCGCTACACGAGTAATCTGACTATTGAAAAGATGACCAAAGATGACCGCCGTACCGTGTCGCTGCGGAGTACTTCGGCGCACGCGATCACGGTCGTGTCATGAGGAGCGTGTCGACTTTGAGGTTAGATTACGCAGGGTTACATTCCGGCGAGGGATGCTGGATGATATTGTGTTGCATCAGAAAATAAGGAAAATCGTCACGAATGAACAGTGGTGTGTTTCCAAACGTTTGGAAATCGTTTGTCCGTCACGGGGAATACACGACGTATCGTTTTCACCGTAATTACATACCAAGAAAATCCGGACGCAAACCTTTCGATACAATGCCCAAAGACAAAATGCAGCGGCTCCTTATGCAGCGGCAACGACAGAATATCAAGAAGAAGAGCGCGAAGTTCGTGCCTAGCACGGTGTCCTTACAGGTAAAAAAAAACAATAAAAGGAATCTTCTAAACAATTCTTCCAGTTTTTTTCTTTTTTATATTTTTTGGTTTGTTTTTATCCTGGAAAGATCCTGAAGTGATACACGTTCATAAAAAAAAAAAAAAATACAATTTTTTATCTTTAAATATTTCGTAAATCTTGAAATATTGCTGCTCAAAATGTTTTATTTTTTTAGCACATAAGGAAACTTGATCGAACCTACGCATGAGTTATTAGGTTTGTTTGTTTCCGGAGTAAGCTGGAGCAGAGCGTTCGATTTTACATGGAAGGTATATCTATATATCCAATAAATATAGATATACTTTCCATGTAAAATACAGCGCTCTGCTCCAGCTTACATTTAATTCTTTACGTATGCCGAGCAAGGACCTTGATTCGGGATGATCCATCCGGAATCCTTGTTTGGGGAGTTCTCACATCGCGCGGTATGACAATCGCTAAATTTCAGAAGATATCAATATAGAAATTTGGAAAAATCGTCTTCGCATGTTCACAACATTATATTTGTTCAGTATTGTTTATTGCATAATATTGCATTGCATAGACTTTTTGTATAAACTAATAATATAATATGATATAATAGGTCTGCCTGGTAAAACCTTTCATTATTCAGCACTAAAGTTTCAGAAAAGTACATTTTGGAGAAACTTCCAAAGAAATCTTTTGTACTACTGAAAATCCATGTGATGTTAGGTCATCAATCCACAAATTCCCTGGACAATTATTACATTTAGTTTGTCCTCAAACAGTCCTGAAAATGTCCTTAAATTCCCCATGCCTATCCCATGAAAAGTTCCCGAAATGTCTTTGAGAAGTCCTCGAACTTTGCTTGTCCTTGAAAAATCCTCTAAATATCCTTGAATTTCAATTATCCTAGAAAAATCCTGAAAACGATCTTGAAAACGCGTGTAAAAGCCCTTGAATATTTTCTCGTTCCATTATTCCATATATATTTAATTTCCACGGTTGTAAGCAAAATCCAATTACAGTGGCTTACCATAGATCCATGAATGATTCGTTATACAAAGTTTCTGAATTTTTTGTTCGACCAAAGGTACTCGGAAGCGGTGCGCGGGGCGCGCCGAGGAGCCTCTACGTGTCCACGGACCACACCAAGTATCTCTTCAACTGCGGCGAGGGATCGCAGAGATTGTCGTACGAGCATCGTCTGAAGCTCGGCAAGTTGGAGCACATTTTCTTCACAACGCCGTCGTGGAGGAACATCGGAGGGCTGCCGGGTCTCGCGCTGACCATCCAGGACGCCGGAGTTTCGACCATAATGATTCACGGCCCGGGCGGATGTTTGGATCTCTTCAAGGCTGTCGAGCGTTTCATTATACTGAAGAATCTCACCGTGAGCGAACCGGCGTGCAGTCCGGACGAAGCTTTCGTCGACCAGACGATGACGGTGCGTTACGTTCCCCTCTTCAAGCCCGCGGCGGAAAGTTCCTCGGACAGCGACAACGACAACGAGCCCGTCGACGACGTTGACTATTACGCCTACGAGGTCAACGGCAACGGCAAGAGACCCTCGTCAGAGGAGAGAAATAGTCGGAAGATACCGAGAAACGAGCCTAAGACGAACCGCAGCCGCATCGCCGGGACGATGGCTTACATCTGCAAACTTCATCCGAAACCGGGCACTCTGCTGCTGGAGAAATGCGTCGACAGGGGGGTTCCACCGGGACCTCTGCTCGGCGATCTCAAGGCCGGCAAAGACGTTACCCTTCCCGATGGGACTGTCGTTCTCAGTTCCGAGGTCACGAGCCCCATGGATCCTGGACCCGTTTTCATAGGTACTTACAATATTTCCTCAACCTCGTGTAATACCGTTTTTTAGGGTGAAGGGAAACCCGGTGAGAATTTTTTATATTTCCGCGTGGGATAAAAAAAAGAATCGACCATGCGGAAGGATCTTTGCGTATCAGTAAAAGTTAATCGCGAATTTTTAAATAGTTATCATTGTTTAGTAAATAATTCGATTTATTTTTTCGTATGGAATGAATTTGTAAATGTTTTCCTGAATACATATGAAATCTTTCGAAATCTTGTCAGTGACCTTTTTTCTTACGCTTTTTTTGAAAATCTGAAAACTTTTTTTGTTAATCTGAAAATTTCTCGCGTGTACCGTGGTCTGTTGCTGCGAAAACATAAAAAATTCGCGACTTTTCATGGACTTCACAAGATGTTCAGAAATAAAAATGTTCACAACTATAAGATATCAACGAATTCGTTTCACACGATAAGAAAACATTTCCAAATGATTGTCAAACCATTTTTTTAAAATCAATTTGTTAATAACATTCTGGCACTACTATTTTGCAAAATCCGTGTTCTTAAGAGCTTTTATATGGTTGACTTTTTCAGATTTTTGTCGTTTCGGGAAGTACTGAAATTCCAACCGAATCGAACTGTCGGTTGAGAAGCGTCCTTAGGGAGATCCAGTGAAAATAATTACCTACGGGAAATACCGTTTAAAAAATTTATCAATTTGTATTTTTCCAAGTAATTATCGATTATTCAAATAACACAAATTTACAACCCAAGAGGAAAAAAAAATCCAGCCCATTTGATTTTGCACATTTGGGAAAAGTAATAAGATCGAAAATCTGACAACCGTTTTTTTAACAGAATTGTACGTCGTAGAAATTTCAATTTTATTAATTTTTTCATGCGTAGTATACATTTCTTAATTGAAATGCTACTTGAAAAACGCATCACATCTATGATATTCATTGAGGTCCATAATTATTTTAAAAAAACATTTATTCATTTTTTAAAACACGTCATTTTAGGAAATCGGTTGGAAACTATAAATAAAACTATGATTTGAATTTTTTTTTTTTTTTTAATAAAAAAACAAAAACATTTTTAGAATAAAAATCCCTTTCTGCACGATTTATCGACGAGACAATTTTTTTTAAAGAATCCAAATTTCAGTTCTCGAGTGCCCGGACGAGGATTATCTCGACGCCTTTGTGAATAGCGAAGCTTTTGAGAAGCACCAGGCTGAAACGTCGAAGGACGAGACGGAGGTGGCCAACTGCGTGATTCACTTCACCCCCGAGGAAGTCATGAAGGATCCTCGTTATCGCCGGTGGATGGAAAAATTCGGGCGCTCGACTAGACACATGATAATCAACGAGGAAAATAAATGCACGGGTAGCGAGGCTATCCACAAGATTCAACACAAGTTGCATCTGTTGCATCCAACAATTTTTCCGTTTCTGGACGAGGAAGGAATCGCAATTGGGCAAAGTCCGCCGGTTATGCCGTCCAGTCTTCGCGAAGAAAAAGAAGAAAATAGCGAAACCTCATCGAAGATCGATGAAGTAAATATCTCTCGTTCGCTTTAAATTCGTCGAACAAAGAAATTATCGAAATTATCATTTTCATTTTTTTTACACTTCAAAAAAAAGTATTAATAAATTAATAAATTTTTAAAAGTATTAATAAATTAATAAATGTTTGAAAGTATTAACAAATTAATAAATGTTTATTTTTTTAGCCAATCGAAGAAGAATTTCCTTTGATAAACCGTGTAAAAACTCTCGATACGATGCATCTTCGACCGCCGAGGGGTTTCGACACGACCGGTGAGTTAGTACTCACGCCGCGCAACTACATTGACGAATCTTTTGCTGTTGACGGATTTCTGGATGTCCTGGCGGAGCTTCAGACGGAGATAAACGCCCGGGAGAGGAAAGACGGTGACAAATCGGCGGAGTACCCAAAGATCGTGATGCTCGGCACGGGCTCCTGTATACCAAACAAAACGAGAAACACGAGCGGAATCTTGTTGAGGGTCGACCATGAGACGAGCATAATTTTTGACTGCGGTGAAGGAACTGCTGGACAACTTCTACGATGTTATGGCAAAAAAGAAGTGGACAAGGTTCTATCGACGATAAAGGTACAAATCAATTTGAATCCGATACCACCAGACTCCAACATGTTGCGTTACAAATTGCAACCGTGATTAGTAATCAATCTCATCTCAATTAAATTTACAGCAGTAATTGGTAATCAGTCATATCTGAATTAAAAATTATAATCGTAATTGTTTATTGGGTGCAACGTAATATTTTACCATTCATTAATTTTCAAATAAATTTTTTTACAGTGTATAACGTATGTGTGTTACGATACGGTATAAGTCCAAGTTCAAACGGAGCCTGGCTAGCCGAAATGCCATGCACTGTTTGCGCATCTCGCACTTTATGCTTTAGAAACGCAGGCCTACCTTCATTTGTACGTTGTACCGTGCAGTACGTTTTTTGCAACATGGTATTATTGCAAATACATTCATCGCCAGAACCGTCGCTATATCGTGGCCATAATATGGTAAATTTAGAACACTGATAGTGGCTAGCCACTATCGGAATTCGGAAATCCAGTGATAGCAGCGATAGTGGTTAACCACTATCAGGGTCTAGTGGTAATGGACAGCCACTGGCCATTATCACGGCGTTCTAAATTCGTTATTTTATACCGCACGATAGTACGGGGTGTCTCCCAGAAAATTCAGACATTTTCAATTTAAGGACCACCCTAAAGCACATGGTATAGGGCATCACAGTACTTTTCAAGTTGGATTCGTTCTTCTCAAGCGTATCGTGATGCGATGCACATACCGTGCACGATATTGTTCTACTAGAGACTTCCTTATAAATTACCGTTGTAATTTATACTCGACGCCATATTAATAATAAATGCCAATAGTAATTGAATTACCATGGAGATGCGACGATTTGCCATTAACGAATTACCCTAATTCATTAATGGCAAATCGTCGCATCTCCATTGCAAATTACAATTGCGCGTGCGATTGTATTGCTAATTGCAGCTTGATTGACTTGTTAAAAAAATAATAATAACGAAAAACATTTATTAAAAAAATCAAGATAAAGAAGATTTAATAATAAATGAATAAATATTTTCCAGGCTGTATACGTGTCGCATCTTCACGCGGATCACCACATAGGCCTGATTGGTTTGTTGAACGAGCGCGCGAGGTCGACGAAAGAACCGGTGACTCTTCTCGCCCCGGAACAAATCGGCGCGTGGTTGCGCTTCTATCACAAACGATTCGAGCCCATCGCCGACAAATACGTTCTCGTTGCGAACAAGGATCTGACGCAACGATACTCGCGCAAGGTCGTTTCCGTCGAGGTTAAGATGGAGCGGGCTCTGAAGGGCATGAAATTCGGCACGGTGCACGTAAAGCACTGTCCACACGCCTTCGGTGTTTCGGTCACTCTGGAGAATGGCTGTAAAATCGTTTACAGGTATCTTATCAATTTATTTTTATATTTTTTAAATTTTATCATTTCGTCTTGTCGGACGGTAAATTCGATAATATTCAATTCGTTTAGTTTAATCATGAAAAGCAATTATTTTTTATAATTTTGAGAATCTGATAAAATTAATTTTTATTTTTTCAATGCTATGAAATGTGCTGTAGGAAAATGGAAATAAAAATGTTACTAAAGCATGTAGAAAAATTTACCGAAACAGGTATTTGAAATTTCACATCTCCGGAACTGTTCATCGTAGACACACTACGGTGATACTTTTTGTTAGCTAAAGGTGAAAGGTTAAAAAAAACAAAGATATTAAATATAGACATTTTTGAAATCCTTCTAAGTCGAACTTGTTCTACAATTTCGAATACTGGGAGCTGCTAATTTTTTTTAC
Source organism: Ichneumoninae sp. B BG-2022a (assembly GCA_030522725.1). NCBI lineage: Eukaryota > Metazoa > Arthropoda > Insecta > Hymenoptera > Ichneumonidae > Ichneumoninae sp. B BG-2022a. The sequence goes on from JAPYZD010000874.1 coordinate 6,445, forward strand.
ATGCTCGGAAGAAAATATGAATTTTCTTGATTTAAAACAATCGAACACACTAATTTTATTTACCAATCAATTTTCGATTTACAATTTTACCCAGTTTTCAATTTTTAAGGTCGAATTTTGATTAATTGTTTACTTCGGCAAATTTTTCATTTCGGTCCATTTTCAGTTTTTACTTTAACTTCCAAATGACAACCTTTTTTATTCGCGTTTTTACCATAGTTGATTGCGCAACCGAAACCCTTCCGAATTATTTTGTTAATTTATAATCTTATAAACATTTTAATTAAAATTCTTTTTTTTATATAAATTTATCAGCGGCGACACGATGCCTTGCGATGGCCTCGTCGAGCTGGGCATGGACTGCGATCTGCTGATCCACGAGGCAACGATGGAGGACGAGTTGGAGGACGAGGCTCGACTGAAGTATCACTCCACGATATCCCAAGCGATAACCGTGGGTGAGCGTATGCGAGCGAAATTCATTCTGCTCACTCACTTCAGTCAGCGTTATTCGAAAATTCCACTCTTGCCGGACAGCGAGACGGGTCCGAATCTCAGCAGAGTCGGCATAGCTTACGACAACATGCAAGTCAGCCTCTCCCAGCTCAATCTCTTGCCACTTCTGTACCCGAGCCTCAAAGTTATGTTCAGCGAATTTTGCATGGCCCTCGAGGAGAAGGCTCTGAAGAGGCAAAACCGCATTCAGCGAGAAGCCCGAAAAATTCAGAACGAACTTCCGTAAAAAAAAAAGAAAAAAAAACAACTCGCTGCGATCGACTGCAATTTTTTTATTACGCTCTTTTTCATTGTTGCTCGCGTACTCTTTTTTATTTCGTCGATTGCGGCTCGATAAGATTGCCTACGTCGTATTGAGAAAAAAAAGCCACCTTCCCCGTGAACACATTTTCATACGACGGACGTTCTCGTGTACCATACATTTTGTCGATAATTTGTTATCACGGATGAAAATCGGTTTATACCTATAGATGAAGGATCGATGAAAAATAAAGACGTTAAGAAGACATCTAATAAAAATAAAATAAAATATTCTAAATATAGAAAAAAAATTAAGAGTTCTTCCTATCCGTGCTCGAATAATATGATTATTATTATTGATAATATAATAATAATGGCTAACATTTAAAATCGGTAAGGACAACAAAGTAGAGTGGGAGGGCGGCGATCGATTGTTTGTTTTTTTTTTTCGTACGAAAGATACAGACAGATCGATATTAATTATTATAAGTCGGTACAATAGTATCGTAGGAATTGATGAGAGTACAAAGTTATCATCTTTTTATATTTATTTACACAAAAGGGGAAAAATCGGAAGTAAAGCGCTTCGTTTTTTACGCGCTTCAAAGCTTTCGTCGATAAATAAAAAATAAAACACGTTCACGAAGCATTGTAAATTACTAGTAGAAAAAAATTACCATTTTTTTTCTCATCCTCGCTCAGGAGAATTGAGCGATGGAGACATGTCAATTCGACTATCGCTGGGAAAATCTGGTAGTAATGCAGTCGATAACGAAAAAAATGTGCGTGTTAACGTTAGTACAAGTGGAGTGGCAGGGAAAAATTAAGTAAACATTTTAAAAATTCGATGGCTTTTTTAATTACTGTTATGGATTATTTTGAAGATAGAAAAATGCTCACAAAATAGAAGAAAAAAAAAGTGAAATTCCGACAATTTAGAACTTACTTATTTTTCTTTTATGACGAGTGAATGTAAACCTGACATTTTTTTATTCAACAATACGTCTTGAACTTAATAATCCAATATGCGCACTGTAGCGTTCTCCTGTACAATCTTGTGAAAAAAAGTTCCCAATTTAATTCGACTAGTCTCCATCGCTCAGTTCTCTCCGAGTTTTCGTCCAAATTTTTTTTAATTTTTTTTTTTTTTTTTTTTTGGCGTTGTAAGAAAAAATTTGCAAAAATCCTTCCAATAGCTTTCTCACACCTCGTTATTCGATATAAATACGTTGTATAATAATTATATAAATGTACTGCGCGTACGTATACACACGGTCGGTATAAAAGTACACAATGGACTCACGTGTTTATGCATTTTTATATATATAATATATATATGTTGTATATATATATTATAATATGTATATGTATATATAAAAAAATGAGACGATGTGAAACGAAGATTGCGCTTCGTTACTTGCGTGATTAGGTCGAATTGGAATGGAATGGATCGGCACGTCGGTTCGCGAGGAACATTACAAAATTATGCGAAGTGTGATTTTTTTTTTTAGTAACTTTTTTCGATTTCATTGAATCTTCTGCTTATCGTTTACAGGTGACCGACGAACGAGTGATTATCGTGATGCCGTTGGATAAAGGCGATGTGAAGTACCACGGTCGGTAATAAAAACTGTAATTATTTATATTTTACCATACTCACCATTTACGCTCGATGCAAGTGCTTGCATGAATTGAAGATTTCTTTCACGTAAGAATTTGTTTTTAACCGAAAATGGTCGAAATCGATGACATTTTTTTATTACAGTTTTGTTACCGACCGGGCTCTGGTTGGGCGGAAAGAAAAGGATGTCACATCACCTTATGTACGCGGATGGCGGGAGGAAGGGGGGGGGGACGAAAGTGTACTAAAAAAAAAAGAAAAATGATCGTGAAATAACAAATGGAAATTACGAAGCGTGTTTATAATGTACCCGCATGATGCTCTCCAGTATTGTTATATATTCTTCGATATTGTGTTGTCTTTAAGTACGAGTCGTGAGTCACGATTTATCCTCGAGTTCCACGACGTCAGTCCATTTTTTGCGAAGAGGGAAAAAAATGCAACTTTACCGATCGATCGATGTCGTACAATCTCCGAGACTCTCGACGTTCGACGAATTGCCGATTTCGCGACGACACGCTCGGATTCGCGATTTTTTTTATTTTTATTATTATTATTGTTATTATTATTATATTTTTTTTTGCAAATTCGTGTCGATCGATCGATGTGCGTTTTTTTTGTTCGTTCTCTCTCGATCGACATTTAAAATTCCCACTTCGTGGCGGAATCGTGGTCGGTCTCGCCGAGGCGCAACGCCCCGTTCTTTCCGGCGGTCAAGTAACGACCGTCGGTGCACTTGATGCACAGACGCGATGGCTCTCGCAGTTCGAGATAAAAACCCTCGGCCGGCAGATCGGAGTCGACGGTGACTCCTTCGCTGTCGGCGTGCCAGTACTTGCCGTTTTGACCTGCGAAAAAAAAACATATTTTAACGACATATTCTCTCAGTCCTGTAATAATATTGGTAAGTTTTTATTTCATAATTTTGTATCATTTTTATTATTGTTATTGTTATTATTATTAATTGATCGATTATGCATGAACATGGTTCCAGAGTTCAACTGACACTGATTTTAGTAACTGCGAGGAAAAAAAGAAAAATGTTAAATGTGCTCGTGTAATTGGGATGATGAAAATTTTATTTATTCGCTAGCATGGCACACACGAGGTAAAAATTTGTTTGCTAGATATTTTATTGTATAAAACCTGCATTTTTGATGACATCGCTACCACGTTCGAGATTTGAAAATTCATCGTTTTTTAGCGATAAATTTTTTTATGATACAAAGTTTATGTCACGTCGGTAAAATTCGCGATCCAGACAAATAATCCCATAATGGATAAACTATTAATTATTTTTCTTCTTAATCCAATAAATAAAAATGAAAAAAAGAATACATTTCGATCTTGAAGTGACGAAATCTGCGTCTCGAAAAGAATTTTATGTTTGCCGAGTTTGCGTAGCTAAATACATCCGGACATTTTTTTCTAAATGTGATTTTTCGACGATTGGAACATTCTGAACATGTTTTCATTAAAATCTCAAATTAAAAAATTTTTTTTTACCAAAACAAAACTTTCTCTATGAGGAAGCGAAATGAATAAAATATTCAATTTATTATTATTGGTAATATACATTTTTAAGTTTTATTGATAATAATAGTATAACGAATAAAGTTTTTTGCATAACATTTTTTTGCAAAAGTGACTCACCTTTGAACCTAACGACACCGCGCTCGCAGCGTTCGACACGAATGGTCTCGTATCCGGCCTTGTTGCACTCCAGTTTCGGGCTCGCGGCGCTCTTCGGCCCGACGAAGCCCTGCTCGCAGCGGAGCACGAGTATCGGTCTGTTCATAAGATAGAAGTAATACTTGGAAGCGTCGGAGTCACCGCCGTCCGGCGAATCGGCGTTCGCGTAAAGATGCCCCGAACGTTTTGTAGCCAGGAACTTTCCGTTGTTGGCGCGGAGCGCGACCGTTCCGTCTTCGGGCTGCCAGGCCAGATCGAATAGAGCGTTCGAGGAGCGCTTGTGATCGGACGCTTGAATGCCGCCGCCGGCCTCAAGGCTCCAGTAACGATCCTGCATCGTTCTTACGTACCATCGCTTCGTCACGCGGTCGAACTCGAGCTGGAAGGTCTCGTGACCCGAAATCTCGTCCTGATTCGCCGTCACGTCGACACCTGGAAAATAATTTTTTAAACGATGTCATTAATGTTCTATAAGTTAATGATTATATATATTTTTTAAATTAAATAACATTTATTATTGATTAATGTTTTTGTGTTTTTAATTTATTAAAAATAAATAAAAACAATAATCAATGATAAATGTAATTTAATTTAAAAAAATACAATTAATAATCTTATTAATGTAAAATTATAATTAGTAATCCTATTAATGTATCAATATTTCTGCATCTATATTCGAGAGACTGGATCTGATATCGGCTTTTGACCGATTTAAAAGTTTATTGACAAGATTTTTAAAGCGGAAATAAGTAAACGATAAGAAAATGCGATTAAGGCTCACGCATTAAAAATTTGAGGGAACGCGACGAAAATTTCAATTTTCACCGTTTTTATTTATTTATTGATTTATTTATTTGCATTTTATATTTTTACTACTAAGCCAAAATATTGTCCGATTCATGTTCAACGCGAAATAATACTTTAACACAAGTAATACTGAAAATTCTTTGGAACCTTCGAATATTTTACTCAAAGAATTCGAACGATTCATCAAGCTTTTGAACCTCGTCATATAAATCATCATATGTATTTTTAACCGTAAAACATTATGGGTACCAAAAATATTGCTTTTTAAAAATACACAAAACGTTCAATTTTCGAAATATTTTGTATTCGAACATGAAATTTGAATAAATTGATTTTGATATTTTGAAATTTTGAACGCTGACACAAAAATGTCGATTTTTTTTTGTAATTTATTTTTTACGAAAAGAAGACTTCATTTATGAGGAAATAAATGTTTAAAAAAGTATCGATCCGCTTATAAAAAGAGAAGCGTGTCAGACTGCGTCGACGTTGAATCTTCGTGAGAATTTTTCCACCGGTATTAAATTCAATATCCGTGGATTCGATTATCTCTCGACTCGCTCGAGTGCGGAGCTCGGCGAGACATGGCGAAATTCAATTAAACGTGTCATCGGGTACTGTCAGGTTCGCCCGACGCGTCCTCGATTTATCGACGGTGGGAGCGCTCCATGGCGCTTTATTGTCCGGAGGCCGTCGACGTCAACGAGAGAACTCGCTCCGTTCGGGCTATGGAGCATCGAATTAATATGTCGGGCGCGCTCCTCCCTTGTTCCTCCGTAGGATCTCGTGAATTCTTAATGCCCGAAGTTTCCGGTGTCTCGGCTCGTCCGCATCAATCGAAAATCTCTGTCGTAACTATTGCAAGCTTGTGCAGCTTATATCGATTGACGAGAAGCGGAAGGACGTATCTCCGGCCGTTTTACGTATTAAACAGTGCACGATACGCCCTTTCGTTTCTCGACGCCGACTTTATTATAACAATAACATTATTTTGTTATAGACTTTGGTTTTATTTGTTTTGTCTTTCGAACGATTTTTTTTGTGTTTTTTAATACCCTTGCTTCCCTGATCTTATTTTTCTTATTTGCTTCTTTTTTTTACAATAAAATTGCGATCATAATAATAAACCAAGTTTAATCCTAAATTTGTACAACAGCTGTAATTGGCGAAATTAAACGTAAATACAAATGGATATAAAAATATAAGTAAATAATGAAAGAATAAAAATATAAATGAAAAATTAATGAATAAATAATTGTATTAAGTATTTTGACAGCTGTTGCCCCAAATCGAGGAGATAGTGTGCCATCGCAATTTTACCGAAAAATGAACAAATTTTGAAATTATACTTTTTTGGAAAAAGTGTATATGTTTGCTGCGATGGAATATCCGTTTACCTTGCTTCACCGAGACGTAGCGCTGATTGAGTGCCGCGACGAAAGACGCCTGAGGCAATGATTCCTCGAGGGAAAACAGCTCGTCACGGGTTACAGTCGTTGATCTCGATTTCAATACGGCTTTGCTGCCGATCGGCGCCAAGTACGCTCCGTGAATGTCCCTTGAAAATACAAAAAAAAAAGATAAACATTATGATTTTATCAAAATATTAATGGAAGGGGTGCATTTTTTTATATGACAAAAAAATATATTGCGAATAGCATGGGAATGTTTTTGGTATATCGTGTTTAATTTTAACAAAAAAATGGTGCGATAGATAACCGATAAATAAGCTGGCAGGGGGAAGATGGATAACAAAATAATATGGATAGAACTGGATGAGGATGAAAGACGGTAAAAGCCCATTGAAGTTAAATAAAAATATTATATACCAAGGGTTTAAATTATGTACTGCCCAATACAGTAATTCGAAAATTCCTTGTTACATTGTAACAACTACAGCTGGTGAGACAATTTTTTAACGATATAATAAAACATAAGATTATGTCTATAATTTAATTAGTGATGTCAAAAATTGTCCAAAATAAAAAGAATGGTATCGTGAAAACTGTTTTCCAAATGCAAATAACATTTTTGTATACCGCGGTTAAAAATTATACTGCTGAATACTCTAATTTGAAAATTCCTTGTTACATCGTGACAACCAGAGCTGGTGAAAAAAATATTTTCATCGATACAATTCAAAAATACTCGGATAACTTATATTTTTATAAACCAGTTTTCGAAACCTTTTTTTTCATCTTTTGTAGGCAAAAAATATACACGAAAATAAATTTACCGAAGCGCGAGCAGCCCGGCATGAAATTCGGCGGCATAGAGGCACTCCCGGGTGCAAGCGTCGAGTAGTTTGCCGTCACGGGCGAGATACTTGTTGTTGCAGGTGTGAAGAGCATAGTGACCGCCCTCGGCCTTGCCACCGTGACCGTGACCAGGTCCGGCCTCGTTGTCCGCGGTCGCGGCCGCACGAAACTCCAGGGTGAATAGCGTGTCCTCGCCCCATGGAACCGGGGCGTCGACGTGGATCTCGTCCTGACTCGCGCTCAGGTGAGCGAAACGCTTGCGGCCCGCCGAACGCAGATTTACCTGAAACATTCGAGCGGCACACATGTTCATGATTTTCATACTAGATTGGTCAACAGCGAAAGAATGTAAGTTTAATCGTAATTGGCCAATCCTGATTTCCCGTTGTTCAATATTTATTTACAATTTCCCAATTCTAATGTGTACTTTGCCAATTCCAATCCGCAATTTGCTATTCCTAATGTCCAATTTGCGAATTCAAATCTGTCGCTCTAGGTGAGCGAAATGTTTTCTACCTGCCGATCGCAGATTTATCTAAAACATTCGATTAGCAAACATATTTATTACTTTCTCACTGAATTCATCAACGAGCTCGAATGAATGGAAGTCTAATCGTAATTGCCCAGTCCTAATTTTCAATTTCTTAATAAAAATTATTTGCAATTATCTAAGTGTGATTGGTGTTTGCCAATTGTAATTACTTTCGAGATAACTATACAAGACACGAGTCTATTTCACGAAACCCAAAAGCCTTTATACGCGGAAATTAAAAATCAAAACGAAAAAAATCGTTTTAATTCGCATACGATGACAATACACTGATAACCAATATAATAATTTGTTAATATTAATCTCTGTTAAATAACTGTCCGAAGCTTACCGCTATATATTTTCATTATGAGATGATATCATCACAAAAAATGTTAAAAAATCGACATGTGTTAGATTTACTGCAAGGAATGAAAATTGAATCCACGAGTGAATTGAAAAATTTATAAGACGACTGAAAGGCACCGTAACGAAGGCTCGAGCGACGAGAAAAGGGAATACCGCGAAGCGTCCGCGAATCAGCGATCCGAGAAAATAACGAAGAATAACGTTACCCAGCATTAACGAAGATAAATTAGCTCGCGGAAGATCAGACGGTGGTTCGTTGACACTGATGACGTGAATGTGGAGCCCAGAAAGAGCAACGAAGAGGAGCGTAGAGGAAATCGTGAATCAAGACTTGAAGGATAAACGCTCGCGGAGCAATGAAGAGGAAAGTGTAAATAACTACTGTACGTATATCGCACAGTAGTTGCGGTTCTCCCTTTTCGCATCTCGGACGATAGAACGATATGCTCGAAGGCGGAGACAAGAGAGAGAGAGAGAGAGAGATAGTGCGGACGGGGAAGACGAGATAAACGCCGATGTGTGAATCGTTCGGCGACACTTTAACGAGTCAATTAAGCCTCGCCATAACACACATCGGTTACGATCGATTTAGACCGCAATGGACGACGTCGGAGTTTTCTAAATATATACTTTGTGATACGTCGTTGCCACGAGTCTCGGTGTCTCGAAAGCGAAACAACCAAGACCAAAGTCAGTCAATTTTTGTGCAAAATCATCTTTTTTCACCTGCCATTGCGATTTGTATACAACTTTTAATCACAATTGTTCTTCAAATTATGAAAAATATTTTTTTTTACTTCGGTATTTTGGTAATCGGTATGTAATTACAATTGTTCTTCAAATTCTGACAAATATGATTTTTTTTGGGAACCGGCCTGGAGTTTTTGATTTTTTGGGTAAACATTTTTTTGGGCAAGGATTTTTTTTTTTTATTTTAGGAACTTGTAATTACCTGAGGCCTTGCGGCGAGATGAACGAGCCAATACTCCGCCTCACCCGGAGCCTTGGCCATGCACTTGAGCTCGTCTTGGCTCGATCCCAAGAAATATCCCCTCTGCACGTTCTTCAAGGCCCATCGGCCGCTCCCTGCAATAAACCGGACGATAAACCCTCCATTAATATCGTCACATCCTTCTCTAATCTTCATCGAACAATAACTAATAACCATAAACGATATCTTCGTTTATAATTTCAAATGTTTTGAATTTCGAATTGTAAGCTCGGAGCAGTGTTTAAACTCATAATTCGTAAGCTGCACGAATTGCAAAAGTAATCTACGAAAGCGCAATAGATGGAGAGACGGGAGTATCGCAAAAACATCGAGACTCTCAAATGCGTAATGGAAATACAAAATTAAAATGTTAACTGCAAACTTTCCATTCTAAATGAATATTAAATTACCATTGTAATGCAGTTTCCGATAAACGCGAAATATATAATAATTAATTCGTGCATAGCAACTGTATATTTTTCGAACTACAACTTTGTGTTCACGATTACGACTGTAATTTGTCAATTGCAATTCCAATTCGTTAATTGTACTTTCTATGAAAAATACAATTGCGTCAATAGTAACTGTATTCTATCAATAAAAATGATAATATGTTAATTAAAATGGTAATTTGAATTGAACAGCAGTTGTACTCATTCTGTTTGTCTATAATAAATTACCGTCAGAAGCGAGCTGAATTTGAAAAGCGCAGCCAGGATCCGACGGGTCCTCAGCCTCGCAGGTCACATTGCCGAATTGATCGACAGCGAGATATCGATCCAGATGAGAGCGCAGAAAGACTTGATGTTCGCTTCCCTCGAGCGTCCACAGTTGTTTCTTCTTCAGACTAGCTCCGTTCGCGTTTATCTTGAAGCCGAAAGTCTCGGCGGTCAGGTACTTGAATTTTCCATTTATCAGTCCAACCTGTATAAACAAACATTTTTTTAATTAATTATTACACAACTCTCCGTATTATCTTGTCATTACCAAAAAAAAACCATCATCGCCAATGTTTTTCGGTTAAAATATTGAGCGTTAGACTCAGTCGGTAACAAAAATTGTAATCAATTTTTTTCATGTATCTCCATTGTTTTGAGCTAAACCCCATTGATAAAAATGTTTGTCTGACAGTCAAGAAGCCGCTAATATTATGTTTTGCAGGTGGCACACCGAAGCGTTTATGTCAATATCATAATCCTGCATGATTTTACGCATATGTATACTATATTAACAATGCTAAGTCGGAACTGAAAAATTGTGTATGGCCGTAGGCAAGTTAAAGAAGGAAAAAAAAACAACGCCAGCAGCCCTTTAACGTTCCTACGAATTTTTTGAGTGACCAATATTTTTTGACATGTACGGATATTTAAAAAATGTAAATCTTGAAGGGTGCACTTCAAGATTTCAAAAGAAACATCTGAGAGGTCGACCGACAAAAGTGGCCCCGTTGATAAAGAATGCCTCAATAATTTTAAATTGAAACTAAGAAATCGCCCGGTTCCGTCGGTAAAAAAGGAGCGTTAGGACTTAAAAATGGGTCCAGCGTCCCATTAATTGAAAAAAAAAAATGCAGTTATTTCTCGACCGAGACGAAAGATTTTTCCGTTCATCACGTGCGAGCCACGTGCAGAAAAGATGAAAAAAAAAAAAATTGGCAGGAGAGAAAGGACGATGGAACTGGCGTGAAATTGTACAACGGAAGGGGAGGCGATTCGATTCCCTGGGGGGAAATACTGGGAAGACACTTTTCGAAAATGGGACATTGGGAGACGTCGTTTGCTCGGGGGATGGGGAACTGACGAAATTTTCCCGGAAGGGTGCGAGTCGCCCTCGGGAAAATTCCCCTTGTTCACTGGGGTCTCCAATTAAACCCTTAATTGGCTACGGACGAGTGTTCTCGAGGCTTCCTTCGCCCACAGTGTTGGAACCCTTTCGATTCGGGAATTACACTCGAAAGTTTTCAAGACCCTCAAGGGCTTTGGCAAAATCAAATTTCACGTTGAAACTTCGAAAAACGGTTGGACAACCAACCGATTATCGATACTACTGTTTGACTTTTTTTTCCTTTATTCCAGACAAAATATGTATATTCATATACGACATTTTGGAAGTAAAATTTTTTTAACGTTATTAAAAAAAAAAATAGAACTGGAAATATTTGAAAAATGGTTATCATATTCAGCAAAAATTTTCCTGTGGCTTTGAAAAAATAATGTCCGCCTTTTTTATTTCAATAGACTTTCTATAAAAAAAAAATGGTAAAACTGGAAAAATATTCGAAAAATGATCATCATATGCAGCAACATTTTCCTGTGGCTTTGAAAAAATCGTTACCAGCGTGGTAGCGATTGTTTGCTGCAAAATAAAATATCATTTATTATTATTGATATTATTATTATTATTACAGTCCAGCCGGTTCTGTCGACTCCGTTCTCCGGGTTTCCGCTTTCCGACCCGTTGCTCTGCATTGTTTGTTCGGTATTGCGACGACCAACGTTATCCCGAAGCTTCCCCGATTGCACGTGAATGGAATTTATCGAATTTCCTCTTCTCAGCCTCGAGTCCTTTCTACCGATATCTCTGGACTCGTTGCACGACTTCTCGACGATTTCTGCAACAAAAAAAAAAAAGAAAGATTATGATTGAGGAACATTCCCAATAAATTCTTGGTTTTCTTAGAATGCGCACTAAGAATGTTTAACTTATAAAAAGTTTTTCAGCAATTGATTAAAGAAAATTTGGATTAATGAAACAATTATTTAATAAATAATTTTAAAAAACTTGTGTTTTTTTTAAATATGAAATAAGTTCGTTGATTTTTCCGAAAACTTATGGATTTTTTCAGAATTTTCTTATCGCTATGAAATTATTGATGAAATTTTTTCTCGACAATTTTTAAAAAATCATGAAAACTCATGAATTTTAGAAATGAATTTTCGAAAATGATAATATTGTGACACGCTTCATTGTCGGTACTGCAGTCGTGTAACATAGCGAAGATGTCGATAATTCGTTCCGAGAACGAGACGGGGGATTTAATTCGATTTTAATTATAAGAATAAACGGTGAAAATTATATCTCATTCCCGCGTCGCCGGGCTTCAAAGTCTCGGCGTGTCGGCATATCTTAATTGTCGTGCGCTTCACGCAATTATTTTGACAATTATTTTTTCATGATTTATTCACGCCGTTATTAAGTTGTGGTTTTCTACGGCCTGGAACGGAGAATAAAAATTCATGGATCATATTCAACCTTCAATGTTTATTAGTATTATTATTATTATTATTATTATTATTATTATTATTATTATTATTATTATTATTATTATTATTATTATTATTATTATTATTCAAGTGTAAATGAATCATTTTTATTGGTGTTAATTTACTTTTGCGGGTTTAGATGAGAATAGCGATAAGAATAATCTTAGCGATTTGGGCCACTCCGAAAGCGGCTCTTCGTGCTATAGCGAATCGTTTTGGCATACATAGTGTGTGTTACTGCTGCCGCGAGAATGGGGCAGTCCGGGAATACATGCGTGTTCCCATGTTGTTTCTTGCACCGAAATATAAAGGAGAAAACGAGCGAGTTTATTCGAGTGGGCTCTCCTCCCGACGAGAATGAGGCACTTTTGGCCTCGCCAAAGAGGGCCACGGAAACTAAGTAGCTACTTGAAATGGCAAAGGAAAGCTGAACCAGCATGATGAAAAGAGCCAGTGTTGTGGATCGTTAATCACGCTGACGAGCCGGAAAAGTGGTTCAACTTTGTGTGTGCCCAGGCTTTGTTTTTAAGAACTCTGGAAAGTATCTTCATTTTTAAAAATAAAAAATAACGCCAAAAAATTATAATTTTTTTGTTCCTCATGAAGGAAGCGAAGTTGATGGTTTTTTCTTTTTTGCTTTTCATGGAAGAAGCGAGAGTTGTGGATTTTTGCTTCCTCATGGAGAAAGCGAAAATGATGTATTTTTAATTCCTAATAGAGAATGTAAAAAACGAATAGACTTTCGTTTTTTCATAAAGAGAGCGAAAATTACTAGATACTTGCTATCTCATAAAGGAAGCATTTGTGGTAGGAAAAATTAAAGTTCTTTTAAAATTGCAATTTTAGTTTTGGAGTACTTCAAATAGCTAGCATCAGGATGTACGTCCGTCATGGATTGGCCATGTTTAAAACCATTATTAATATTAGAACTTGGCAAATGCGTTGAAAAGAATCCCAATCCGACAAAAATACTTAAAATTTTGCCGTTTTTTTTTTCTTCCATTTTTAAAGGTACAACAAATTTGATTTTTAAAACTGCAGCACAACGAAGCTTTATATTACTAAATTGCGTTTTCCCAATTATTATACCGTGTTTAAAAAATTTGAGTATAAACTGAGAGAAGGATTTAGTAAGTATGACTACATCGTTTGAGAGATATTACCATAACACATAGAAATTATGGAACTGGAGTGCCACCTATGGTAAGAAGTACCGAATTCACAAGAATTTTTCGTAGATATTGCGGTAACATTTTTTGGGAAATCTGAAATTTTCCACCATAGGTGGTGCCACAGTTCCTTACTATAATGTGCTATGGTAATTTTTCTTAGGTGGTCGGTACACCCAGAAAAATAATTTATTTGACGGCCACCGTTTATTTGGTTTTAGTAAAATATTTATATAATTCAAATAAGTATTTATTTCATTTACGTAATTATTTACTTAATTAAAATAAATATTTATTTTTATTTAATAAATATTTTATATAAACCAAATAAACAGTGGTCGTCAAATAAATTATTTTTCTGTGTGTAGTTTTTACGCAATTCTTCTCTCAGCGTACTTATTCGACAAAGTCTAAAAAAAAATATATCTTGATCGCAACTTTTTCCAGATTTGAAACCTTCATATAAGAGCTAACGATATGAAGGTAACGAATTTTAAAAAATGAGCACGATTATTTTATGTTAAGAGAATTCTAACGCTAAAATCACGATCGCATCGGTTTTCATAGCCCGCCACTGAGTGATGCTCTTCGCGAGCATAGAATATAGCATCAAACGTTCCACGGTTTTTGATAATGGTATCGTCGAATTTCCATTTCCATTAGCGGCTCAAAGCTACGGTCGCAGACATCGTACCGGGCGCGGATGCATTATCGCCGTGCACTCAAAGCGAGGAAAGTACCTGATCACGGTAGACTGCAAAGCTTTTCGCTCCGTTACAAAGACGGAAGCATTTTTTTTTCTTCCTTTCATCTCTCGTCATTCCTCTGGCTATTCAGACGCCCGTTTGTTCGTGCACGTGTACTCTGCTTTTTTACTGTTTCTTCTTTTGTTACAGTCGCGCGATCGTGCGGTTTTTTCTTTCTGTTGGCGTATATGGCCAGACTTATACTGTCCCTTTATATTTGTTGATATTATCCTTTTCACTACTCATAGAGGAAGCTATATAATAGTACCACTTTTTTTGTTTTTGTCATATCGGCGTCATATTTTTTTTCTCGATATTGTTATCGTTACGCGTATTGCTATTGGCATCCGTATTAGTAACCCTAGTGCTATCCCTATTGCTGCCCCTATTGCTTCCTATTTCAATCACTATTTCAATCACTGTTTCAATCCCTATTTTAATCCCTATTGCTATCCCTATTACTATCCCTATTGCTATCCTTATTGTTATCCTTATTACTATACCTATTGCTATTCCTATTGTTATCCTTATTACTATTCCTATTGTTGTCCCTATTGCTATCCCCATTGCTAGAGATCGGGCGCGACGCACCCGACCTCAGGCTCGGTTCGGCTTGTTCTACTGATCAATAGGTGGCTTCATCGTCGTGCACCATACCACTTATTGAATGATCACTGATGTAATAGTCAGAAATTCCGACGTATTCGCAACTCTCTAATCCTTTGTAGTCCTAAATCTCACAATCGTAGTTATAGTTACCGAAGTCCTTCAGCCCAAAAATAATTTATTTGACGGCCACCGTTTCATTTGGTTTAAGTAAAATATTTATTTAATTTAAATAAATATTTATTTAAATTAAGTAAATAATTACGTAAATGAAATAAGGATTTATTTAAATCAAATAAATATTAAACCTAAACCAAATAAACGGTGGCCGTCAAATAAATTATTTTTCTGGATGTGTAGTATTGTAGCATAGTATAGTAGTATACTGTAGTTATTTCCCTTTAACTCTTAAAGAGTCAAAGGGAAATAACTACACTATACTACTATCCAACACACCCAAAATATACTATTATTTGCCTCCGAGGCTTAAACCCTCGGAGGCTGCGCATGAATCTAAAGTCATGATGGTCTTTCAAATCCTTAAAAAGTCCCCGAAAGATTCTCAATTTTTTTTTTTTAGATCCTTGAAATTTTGATTCTTCATCCCTTTCACGGAATCGTTTGCCCGATTTTCTGGCGATACTCAATTTTTCGACCAAAAAGCGAGCTTGCCATGTGAATCAGGAGGGTGTTGCGGGCGGAAGAAGGGCGGGCACCCTCTTCGTGGTACACACTATATATAGCGTACATATCTCAGCCCTTCTCTCACTTCCCATCCCTTTCGTTCGTATAGTTATATATCACACGAATACAGCGTACATAGTACGCGCGTATTGGTAGTGGCGCGTATTGATCCCTCTGGCTTTTGGCTCGTTCGCAGGAAGTCGCCGGAGCGCGCCGTAGCCAGAGACAGCCTCGCGACTATATACATTGTCGCACGAGAGACGTCTTCCCTCTATCATGGATTATAATACGATTAAAGAATTATCCTGAATTATCGACTACTCCGAATACTCGGGGCTTCGCGTTGACCTTCGGAATCGAAAAATCCATTTAATTTTTTTTTTTTTTTTTTTTCCTGCTATCGGATGTGTCTGATAGATCCTGAAAAGCGTTTAGCTTCCGGAGGTTGCGATTGCTATGCTACTGCACCCAGAAAAAACATTTACTTGACGGCTACCGTTTATTAAGATTAAGTAAAATATTTATTTGATCTAAATAAATATTTATTTTAATTAAGTAAATAGTTACTTAAATGAAATAAATATTGTACTTAAACCAAAAAAACGGTGGCGACCAAATAAATTATTTCTCTGGGTGTTACTGAAAAACCGGAGTATCGTAAAAACGTCGTTCACCGCTTAATTAGTCAGTGGTACGTTTGAGTTTTACCGACGAACGACGAAAGAGCAAAGTTTGTGCAATGCAAAATACAACCATTACAACTTGATGAAATTTGGGCACATGCAGATATCTTTAGGATATCATAATATGTAAGAGCTCGTCTTTTAATTGAAAAACCGTAATATCGTAAAAATGTCGTTCACCACTTAATTAGTCAGCGATACATTTGAGTTTTTTACCGACAAACGACCCATCCTCGATTTAACGACTCTCGGCCGGGACTCCGGCTGCGAGAGCACTATTAAAACAGAGATTTATAACCCTTCGTTACATTTCGATCCCGGAGTAGCGGATTCTTCAGTTTATTTTTTATTACTACATTTTTAATGATCCAGAATGGATGGGAAAGTTTTTAAACTCACTTTTAGGAAAAATCGTGACTGACCAAGCGTTAAAGTTAATTAATTGGATTCTTCGATACTCGAGGAAATGACGACGACTGGATGACACAAAAAAAAATATCAAGAGGCGCCGTAGCGTCTCGACGCGAAGTTGTTTAAAAAATATGAAGATAAATAATTTTTTTTTTATGACGCTACTGAGTACTCATAGTCGCGCGGTAAAACAATTTTGTTGGAAAATTATTGAACGGTAATGAAAGCTTTTTTTTTAATAAACTGTTTCTCAAATTTCAAACATTTCGAACAATTTCAAATTTTATTGTAAAATTTGTATTTTTAATGACAATTTTTGTTAATTTCAGGCAAAAATGGGTAATTTTGATTCTTTTTATTTTACAAAAATGTACATTAATGTTCAATTAATGTAAGTGATGTAAGCTAATTTTTGATTCCGGTACATTCAATTTAGAATTGATTTTTACAGTGCGGATGTATACCGGAAGTGAAATCTTTATTCTCGATATTCTCGAGAGCTAAGCATCGGATCGAAATTAGAACAACACTATTGCAATATAATTCGGACGCAAGCTTTCCAACGCCTCTAGTCACGATAAAATCCGTTCAACAGATGCTGGGATATGAGCAAATGATTATAAAAGTGTCCTGCGTTGCGATGCGCCGTCTTCACTCTACTGCGCATGCGCTTGTCGAGTCAGCTGGCTCGTCTGTCGGCTGCTGCGATTATTAGCTAATATCTGACAGAAAGGTTTTTGTTGACTAAAGCGAGCCTTTTTATTTTTTGAACATCATGAACATTTTTGAAAAATTGAATAATGTGAACATTTTAAAAACAGAATAACGTGAAAATTTAAAAAAATTGAAAGACATGACAATTATTGTTTAATTGGATAATGCGAACATTTAAAAAAATTGAAAACCGCGACAATTATTGTTTAATTGAATAACGCCCCATTTTCATTTTTATATAGAATATATTCCATACAAAAATGAAAATGGCGCAATTAATAATAATAATTCAATTTTTTTACATGTTAACGTTATTTAATTAAACAATAATTGTCATGTCTTTCAATTTTTTTTGCATATTCGCGTTATTCAATTACAGAAAAATTGTCATGTTTTTCAATTTTTTCACCATTTTTTTTCACGTTACAACGTGAAGAAAAATTGTGATACAGAACATGCAAAATATTTTAATAATATGTGCATTGACCACGAGTGATTGCTCGAGATGCGGAATTGTCGTCTTCGTTTCTCTCGCGCGAGAGTGACTGTCGAGATAGAGATAATGCATCGAAGTCAAGTATCCTCTGCCGCGGGGAAGTCGGTCGTCCCTCTAGCGGGCCCGACGCGAGAATCCCGCAAGCAAGTGCTTATAACGGTCGGGCGTTAAGATTTCCTTCGCTCGTCTCTCGTCGCTCGTTTACCTTCGCGCAGCTTTCACAGATCCTCGAGATAAATTTTACTCGTTGCGGTCATATGCACGACCGATAAATGGATCTCGAGAGAAACTCACCGTTAAGCTTCTAGTAAAGATTTTTTTATTCCTACTCACTTTTTTAGAATTTTCGGAAGCAACGGGTGGTAAACCGGTAATTATTATTTATGGGCAAAAAACGATGAGAAATTGTTTTCATACTCGAGGAACTTGTCGCATCGAATGTTCGACCAATGTGGAAAGTAGAACGTGGCGAAAGAAAAAAAAAAGAAAAACAAAGTTCCTCATAAGTCTTCGCGATGCTTCGCAACGGGTTACGAAGCGTCGAACGGTTTGAAATTTTTGGGTAAATTATAATGCAATCCTCATATTACGATTATATATTGCATTAATTATATAAATATTTTTATCAATGTAATAAAAATAATTATTATATAGTTTATTACATTGATGTCCACTTTGCATTCTGTCGATTGTCATCGATTTTTCTTGTCGTATCTTTTTTTTCACAGTGGAAAGCTGATCGAGGTATGCACCTCGTTTTAATAATAATAATAATAATAATAATAATAATAATAATAAATGAGCACATAATTTTTTCACGCTGCTCGCTAACGGGTTACGATATTAATAATCGTGAAACATGTTACAGAAACCCCTTTAATATCGATAGTCCAACGTTAAAAAGGTATATTGGCTTATACGCAACCTTCACTGTGACTCAAAGCAAGTGCGTATTTTTTCAAAATCATGAACATTCGGCTAATTCTGTAAACACAACAAAATAACTTATCTGAAAAATCAGAGTCAAATGTGAGTGGTTTCTATTCAGCAAAAATATACATAATTAATGAATTTATGACTGCAAAAACTTAAATCCGATGTCTAAATGTTTTTTTTTATTCGAAAAATTTTCAAGATATATTACTAAGAATTTTTCTTACAATAAAAATTAATTTTTTAAAATGTTACTATATTTTTACATTGCTTGAATTAATATCTATTCTTCGTATTTATAATTGCTCAATTACGGGCATTTTCATTCGACCAATAAAAAAAAATTTGGTGTCTCGCAATAATTATTAAATTACTATTAATATTAAATAATAATTTATTATTATTATTATTATTATTAAAGAATTTCCAAAAAAGAGAGCGGCACTTAAAAAACAATGAACTAGAAAATAGAGAGCATAAAAATTTTCCCGAATGGAAAGATTCCGAAGGCGATAGCACGTTGTTGACCAAATTCGGTCCGAAGCTCCGTATACGTAGGAGTTTGTCGATTAATGCCTTACCGGCTCAATTAAAACCGTCGCAGCTGGCTCGAACAATCGCATTCTCGCGAGTCTGGTCGTTCTTTTTACTCACGGATGCATCGCGAACTATATATTTCTTCTACATTGAATTTGTATCATTTTTCCGAGAGTCGCGTGCGAGTTACGTGCGCGCATGCGTGAGACTCTCGGCGCCGACTCGTGTGCTTACAGAAATCTCTTTTAGTGATCTTATAAACGCTAAATGTCAGTTATAATCGAGCACCGAGACAATATAATTGACGCTTTTTACTCTGGGTTAGTGGGTTACTGTATCGTGTCTTTTTCTATTTTTTTTTATTTTTATTACGATGGGAAAAGTGCAGTTAAGGCCGTTTGGGCCAAAACGCATTTCTGTTCGATCCCCATAAAAATTTTTCAGATTTTTAAGTAATCGTTAATTTTTTATTTTTTTTATAGAACAAAAATCAACGATTACTTAAAAATCTGAAAAAATGCATACGTATTCAGAAAAATAAACGAATCATTTCCATAAAAAAAAAAGTTTTGTTGCCGGGTAATTTGTTAACCAATTAATTTTTTGATGAATTTGTTGATAACATTTTGCAATTATTATTATGTAAAATTAATCTTCTCAATACCTTTAGTATACACGATTTTTTTCAGATTTTTACATCATCAAGAAGTACTTGCAATTTTCTCTTATTGTTGTCGAACTTATGCGAAGTCAGCGCGCA